>DWPT01008242.1:0-10322 GCA_018251895.1 Agathymus mariae mariae
AGCCAAAGGAGCCTAAGAAAGATCCTAAGGAGCCAGAGGAGTCTAAGAAAGATGCTAAAGAGCCTAAGAAAGATCTTAAGGTGCTAGAGGAGCCTGAGAAAGAATTAAAGAAATTTGAACAGTGTAAGTACACATACTAATTGTATTATGTAATTATGCAACAATTGAGTTGCATAAGATATAGAACTTTTTTGTCTCTAAGATGAATTCTATAAATTATGTATGCACCAAAAACTTTGTCATGTGGACACTTCAGCTCATTAATAAATAAACGTTTAACCACTTGCATCACTCGCACCCCCGCACCAGGATTCTCTGTGTTGTGGGTGGCGTGGACATTACAAACACTCATGACCCGAGAACAATCATTTATCTGTCACATAAACGTCTGCCCCGGCCAGGAATCGAACCCAAGACCCATCAGTTACAGGCAAGTTCACTACCAACTGGACTATGGGGTCGCCATTGATTTCCTTGTTCAAGCTGAATATTGAAATTTAATGACCCAGTTGTAATTATTGCTAATACACCATTGCATACCTCAGACCGAATCTTCCATAGGGCAGCCACTGAAGAATAAGGTAATTAGTATCGTTTCAGGGGAACCAAACAACCTGTTCACATTGTTTCACTTAAGATGTGGGAGTCTTTGAGTGAATAGGCTTTATAAGTTAGTGCGTTCAACATCTTAGACTTCATCACCACTTAACATCAGGGAATGTAGTCAAGCATTAACTTGTTTTATGAAAAAAAAAACTGACTTTGAAATACATTCGATTTTGCATCTGCTTTTTAATACATTAATCGATTTAATAACGAATGTTTGTGTAATTGGTTTTGTAGTTGTGTGTTACATTTTATTGAAATCAAAAAAATTAATAAACATTTATTCTTGTTACAGTTTTAAAGAAACTTTGTAAGTATCTTTTTTTTCTACACATCATCAGAGTACAAAACTATCCATTATTGGACTCGGTCTCATCACAATTAATACGAGTGTAATAGTAGATTGTAGGAAAATAAGGCTGTTGTGTATTACAACTCTGAGTTAGTGCTGATTGGCAAATTTCACTCCTTGGAGAGTATTATCTTGAACTTTCAGGTATGCTAGTCAGCTTATAATTTTCTACATTATAAAAAATAACTGGAAATTAATAAATTTTTACAACTAAAACCTTATTTACTATATTATATTATAATCATCCATATACAATAAAATATTATGTTTTAAGCTTTAATCTATTTTAGATCAATGATTATAACTCAATCTTCATGAAAACTGGTGGTGTTTAATAAACATAATAACATAACAAAGTATAAGGAACCGCTCTCGCTTCGCTAAGGATTCCTCTACTAACTTGGAAATTAATATTAATATACTTATATTACCTTAATATATTCCGGAAGTTAACTTAAAGATGGTACACTGCATCAAAATCTATGGAGCAGTCTAAAGGAACTTAGTGCAGAAACAGAAAAGAAATGGCGAGTTTGTAGCAAAATACACACCGCGCTTATTTCGTGAACTTACGGCCAAACGCATTAATTTAATGTATTCCATTAGTCGTCCGCGTGCATTATTTTTAAATATAAATCAATAACCAGATTCACAAATATAAATTGCAAGATACGTAACCTATTGTAATATTTGTTACAGTTGACAAGTAACAGTACATAAATGAGAAGACTGTCTCTATAATCTCAATAAGATGTAGAACAATGGCTTAGGAAACCCTGGATGATTTATTTATAGATAGAGTAGAATGGAGTACATCGGTATAATAATACCTGATACGAGATCTTTTTTTACTATTTTATATTATTATGGCAACGATAGTAAGAACTTTAATTAATTATTTGAGCCGTTTTTTTACCTATGTATTTCAATAAATAAAATGAATTATGGTCTGGTATTTTTCCTTTCTTTGTTCATTAACATGTACCTTTAATTACCAATAAATAAAAAAAAACTCATGGTTTACCGGATTTTCTAACATAATATAAGTTATTTTTAAGATTCCATCTTGATGCCCAATAACTAATTATAAAATAAAAATTATCTAATATTTGTAATTCTTTTGCTCTAAATATCTTACAAGACTGTGACTGTCATTATTATTGTATAGCCCAATGCTATGATATTTTTAATCCGATTATTTATTAACATTAGTTACGGGCAGCAGCTTTTTTTATTAACATTAATTAGACGCTTTGTATGTATACGAACAAAAAATGTCTACGTCTTTACGTCTACGTTTTCAGTGCTTTTTATGTCAATTGCAGACAACCAAACTTACACGCCACCTGACGGTAAACTAGTCAGTATGGCTTGTGGACATTCGTAACCGTAAAGGCATTACCGGTTCTTACATATTGCGACTAAAAGATATAATAACCTTTTCACGGTTTATTCTTGTAGGGAAATAGCTCGCTAGCTATGTCGCTACATCTAACGGTAGGTTGTACAATACTTTGCGCCAACGCTTCGTCAGTTGTTCGACAGGATGTACTACGGCAGGGAAACTTGGTGTGGACTGAAGAATAAATTAAGCACTTTTTAGACTCCTAAAATTTAATTGACAGTATCATTAATCTGGATGTTGTAATAAATGTCTAAAAAACTTTAATCTAATATTGTACTAATTTACATTGTAAAAAATGAAGTTGGCTTGTCTAATTGAGATTAATATACTATCAACAAGATTTGACCAGTCTCTTTGAAAAATAGTATACAGGTGACTGGAAATATGCAATCCGTCGGGGGATGTAGGGGAGGTCATTTGCAACCATATTACTTCTTACGGCTTCTATCCAAATATCATCAATATTCCAATTTTTCTTTTCAAAAATTTTACAAAGTTGACTGTTTCGGCTTTAAAATTAATTGCATATCCCTGGGATTAACAATGAATGAGTATTAATTTTTTTATCTATTTTTAATGATTATTGAAATAATTGATAAACAAAACGTTAATCAGATCCCGGTTGTAATATTGAAGTGGTTACAACTCCACAACACCTGGATAGGCCCTTTGATTTGCACCCAATTTTCTTTATATATATAATTTAAATAAACACGAATTAGTCATGAATAGAATCTAAACAGCCTTTATAGAATTTATGTATATAAATCATGGTGGAAATATTAATTTTATTATTATACATATTGCGTGGAACAAAACGTCCTTGTATCGGAATATAATATGACCAAGTTGCAATGTTTGTTAGCATCATTATTATTTTATGGTATTAATAATAGTCATTTCTTTTTATAGGTATAGGCAGGCTTACCCCAAAACATAATATTTTGTGAAAATGTTACAAAACGCTTTACAAACATAATGTGGCTGCGTGAGTTTTTCAATGACGAAAGTGTTTTAGACATTAGTTGTACCTCATTTTCACGCGATTTAAAGTTGTTATCGACCGATTCTAAGTTAATTTAGGATTCACAAATAATTTAATGAGTTTAGTTTCAAAATAAAACATTTGGTGTACAAATACATGTCAGTTGGTGAAAACCCTACCAAATAATTTTAATGGTTTGTGTGCAAAGTTTCCATATCCAATTTGAATAAAGTATAGGTTGTTTTAGCGATTTTATAGAGAAAATACATTTATATAGCTACATGTATAATAGAACACGTCATCTCGTAATTTTTTGTGGTACTTGTATTATTGCCAATGATATCCTATTTTATATATAACTCAACATTGTCCAATTGATATTGTCCAAATACGTTCAATTAATTTCATTCGCGGTTGTGTTTAAATCGAGCATAGCTCGATCTCCCAGATGCTGTATGTAAATACTAGATTATGTATTAGAATTGTAAGACTTAGATTGAAAAATCATATTTTATTTAACTGTCCCGAACACAGACCCTAACCGAAAAATAACACCCACGAATACTTCCAAACTCACCATAGTACTTTTGTGGTTGGTAATGTGTATGAAATGCACATTTGGCAGTACAAATCATAAAGAGTAATTTTATTACTAACAACACTACCAAGCCAATCTTCCGTAAACATTACGCTCATATATTATAACGCTGTAATATAACAAATTTATTCAAAGACAGCTTCATGTTTCATAAGCATGACACCTGCAAGTCCGTTTGAGCATATCCAAATCGCAATCCAATGAGATATTCAACTTTATTTCCAATATATTTGTAGGTACTTTTACCTCTTTTCTTTGTGAATTGTGATCAAATCTACTGAACAAAAGGAAATTGAATAAAATCGTATTTAAAAAATACAACATCTGACCCGACAATGAGGACAATGAAAGCTTTCGAGCGATAAAATTACAGACTATACCAATATTATAGAGTGCGGAGTTTGTAAATTTGTGTACGCGTAGGGCAAACACCGAAACCACGGCACCTTATTGAGAAATTCTTTCACCATTTGAAAAGTGCACTACCCCGTCTAATATTTATCCCAACTTATCAGAACGACAAAACATTCCAAGATAAGAATTAAAAATTCAATAAAACAAACGTTAAGTTTTATATTAATTTTAATCAGACTCATTTCACCACTTAAAAATGAGAACTCATCCCCGTCCCCCGCGACATATCTTACAATATTGGCAGTGTTACAAATAATTTAACCTACCCGTCCAACGTTGTAACACAGCCGCGGCCGTCACACGCGCGACACACAGTGCCGTGACATTAAATAATAGATAAAACATGAGCGCATATCATATGTACAAAACAAGAATACTAGAACCATAGATAATTAAACAGACAAAGCACAAAAAACTAATAGTCCTGATATTAATTCCTACATGATTTCAGAACTGACAAAGTTCTAGTTACAACCTCAAAATGAACGCCAAAAAGAGCAATATTAAAACTATTATTTTTCTATGCTCCATCTCTTATCAGTGATCTATGACTAGGACGCTTAAAGTATCCGGAGTGCGTCCACAGAATTGGAATATTTCGAAGTGTCACACAGTGCTCAGAATAGATGTATAGTAGAATACTACATAGACATAAATAAGGTTAGAATAGACCACACACGACAGACGTAGCTCGCACCGCGCAGTACTGATGCGTTATGGCACCACGCGCACACACGTCATGACACATCACACACTGGCCGGCACTAATGTCTTTGCACCGATTCACAGTTTACAGCTCATCATGATCCTCCTGCAAACAAGACAAAAATTAACTATAAAACAAACATCTTGATAAACATTACAATTTTACTTTAATACGAAAGACTATGTTTAATTAAGAAAAAAATTTTTGCAATTCGTCCATAAATAAAAAAAAGTTACAAATGAATGTGTACATGTATTTCTTATTAACAGAATGAGAAAAACTCAGTCCTACAGCAATGCAGGTGCTTTTTCTAATCCTAAGATTCTAAGTGTTCTGAAGCGAAGCGAGGAGATTTGCAAGTTTTTAATAAATGTAGTAAAAGTAAAAAAATCCCTGGTTAAATCAATGAAATCAACTTAATAGGTATTACTACTTCGGAGAGTTTACATAAAATTGTATATAATAAACTTTATGCATGCCTGATGGAAAATTCTGAATTTTCCCCTGAATTACTAGCCGAAACATGATATTTAGTGTGAAACCAAAAGGATACAGTTTGTAAATTGTAAAGTGACAACTTACCGCTGGCGCCGCTTCTCCGGCTTCGTCATCGAGATCCTCATCATCCTCATCATCTTCTGGCTTCTCTGCCTTCTCCTTCTCTCTTTCCGCCTCATCCTGTTCGTTCTTCATCTTCTTCTCACCCTCTTGAGTCTTTTTGATCGCCTCTCCGCGTGCCTTAGCCACCTCTGGGTCGTCGGTTATAAGGAAGTTATCGAAGATGGTGCCAGACTTAACCTGCCACAAGTCGAGACCGACCGCGCAGATTTCGTCCCGTTTGTACAGTTTGGGGTCTGAAGTATATTCAGGGTTGTCGATCTCGGGGTGAATCCAGGGGCCTTTGTATGCTGGGTTGTCGATCTGAAATAGGTTCAAAATGATTCCCAATCACACAAATATTTAAGAATCCAGATGAACGCTGCTAATTCATGATTATGATGGGTCGTAGTTAAAAAAAACTAGCTTCATATCTCACTAAATTAATTGCTTATAATTTCTACGACAAATTTTATAATGTTTCATTTTTATACAAAAATATTTAAATTTTCAGTTAAAAAGTCTATATCAAATAGCGCCCAAAATCCTTAACGAAATGCGGAAACCTATATTTTAATAATTTTGAATAGATAGCTTATACTATATATCACGAGCTATTTAACCCAAAATTTAAATGTTTTTTTTTTTGTTTCCCTTTATATTAATATCGTTTGCATTCAATAAACAGGTGCCCACATCTAATTATGCAAAATAAAGTTCACTACAAAACAAATTTTATTAGTTGAATGAAACATTAATGAGACCGCAGTGTTTTCATGATTTTAAACTTATATGTTCGCGGAAATGGTACATTTAAACTGTAACGGGTACTCACGATTTCCGTGTTTTTTACCGATCGATTCCCTCAGTCTCGCAGTGGCCGTGACCGTGAAGGTCGAAATATAGGTAAAAACAGTTAAAATAGCGTCCGCGATGACACAAGTTTAAAGTCACAATATGTTGCTAACCGGTACGAGCGGAACTTTTAAGTAAAATACGATTTCGTAACCCTTTATTCTTATTATCTTTTGAAAAAAATCAATCCCCAGTAGTGAGTTACTATGACAGTAATTCTAATAGTCACCCATTTGACCTACGCACATTCAGAACACACACACACACAAATAAACTACAGTCTACACTCAACACTAACGGTTGTGGAGGTCAATGAACTAGCGGAAAGAAACAAAATGTTCGACACGTCTGTGCAAAGCGAGACCAATGGAATGAATTAGTGTAGCGCTAAACACGTTTATTGTGACAAAACAAATAATGCACCTAGTCATAGCAATAAAATATGTTTTAGTTCAAAGTGCTGTTGAACTACACTACACTACTATACAAATCTGTTGAGATTTTCGTGTATGTCTCGAGGTAACCACAAAACGGCTGGACCAATTCCAATGAAAATTGGTATGTAGGGAACACGCGATATATATATGAATCTGTAAGGTCTGTCATTCTGTATATTCCAAATTCTTGTTAAATGACATGATAAATATTCTTTTTATGACACAGTGACATTAATTTGACCATTTTGAAAATTCTTGTCCGTCTGCTGTCTGTGGTCAGTTTGAACCCAAGAACGGCTTCACCCACCTTCGTGAAAATTCGTATGTAGTGAAAACACTTGATAGGCTATATAAAATGTCAGTAAATCTAATCATGTCTAATTAGTATAAAAAATATTAAATTTGTGATAATCGTTTTTTACATATTACAGATTTACATGTATCATGTTTTTTACATATAATTAATAATCCAACCAGAACGAAGTCGGACGGTCCCGCTAGTTATTATAATGACAATGATCTACAACGTGGCCAAATTTATACGTAGAATTGTATTAGCTATCGATAAAGTACAATATATTTTTTTGGAACCTATCTATCGAGTCTTCGTCCACGTACAGCGCTAAAACAACTGAACAGATTTAAATGACTCGTAGTATATCTGGAATTAATAATTTGCTTCATAGTCTCAGATCTGTTCTAATAGATTTGTTCCAAAGCGAAACAAGTACGGGTTAGTAATCAATTAATTATATTACGTTCAAACCATCGGCGACTCACTCCACAACATATACTCAACCTCGCAATTAATCCTCAACGAGATTAAGCAAGTATTAACCTCGTTGTCATTAGACCAACTTACGCGTTGCAAGTTATATTGCACCAAGGCCTTCGATAAAGTTTAACGAGTACTTCCTAATTATAAAAACTTGGATAGAAGGACCGCGTCCTCTGAGGCACGTTAACTAACATTTACTTCTTAATGTAGTTGTTGCTGCCTTTGAGAATGACAGAATCTTATACAAAATTAAAACCATATGTAAAGGATTCATTAATTTCGTTCGTTTATTCTTCTCGGTTATATTAACACGATTACATGCTGGATTTCCGCAAGTGATGCCCAACACCGGGTATCTTTGCTTCGTCGGGACGAGAACGTGGAGTATTCGAATTTAATGGAAGTCACGTGGGCTCCGCGTATGTAACTTGTTGGTGGTTATCGAATCCATCCGGCTCTATCTGTATCCATTAGTCTACAGTTTAAACAACGCAGATATCACGCCTCTATCGTCGCAATATCGCACATACGATACTTATCACGTTCAAATCAGTAGGGAACACAATTGTAACACCGTAAAATGCTTATCGGCACATTTAATTAAAATTTTAATAACGTGAAAATGTGTTAAAAGCGCATGTGGGCTAATATTATTCTTGTGATACTTTGTGTTCCTGTGATTCTATTTTTCATACGTAAACGGAGTTACAATTCTTGCTTCAACTTACATCCTATTACCTTATCCCTTTTCCGCGTAACATCATTACATCACATTTGTGTCAAAAAATATATTGAATACAATATCGGAAAGATAGTTTTCCTGTGAATCAAAGCAATCAATCTTTAGTAGAGATGAAACGGATACCTTTTTGAACAATATCCGGCCGAACGTAGAACACTTGATTTATCACATATGAGGCTTCATTGAATGCAGAATGAAAACAGTTTCAACTCCTTAAATCAACACTCCGATGACTTGATTTAAGTTAAAATTTCCAAATATGCCATATAAAACGCGGTCTTTTCAGTGGGTCCAGTCTCGACGGTGACATTCATATTTACCTGCTTAGGTGCCCAGACACCCTTATAATCTGGGTTGTCAATCATTGGTGGCTCCCATTCTCCGTCCATTTCATCGTCCCAGTCCTCAGGTTTGGCGGCATCAGGATCAGGGATGTGCTCAGGTTTGTCCCAGTCTTCGGGCTTAGTGTCGTCAGGGTCGGGAATGGTGGGCCTGTCGTCCCAGTCTTCAGGCTTCTTCGCCTCAGGATCCTGTTAACAACACCATTTTTTTAAATATTATTATAGAGAACAAAATAAGTCTCTGAACTTGGAGAAAGAAAAAGTCTCCTCAAGAGTTTCTTGCCGCTTCTTCTTCCAAGACCACTCACGGCGGGGATTTGGTGACGCGATGGGCGTAGTTTGACGTTCGAAAAGTGTTTGTAAAAACCAACTTCGAATAAAATATTATTTCATTTCATTTCATAAAGATTAAGGTAACTTTTTTATTATCACTTAAATGCGTCACAGAAAAAAAAAACCAACATCGAATAAATATAATTTAATTCATTACTTCATGTTACATAAAAAAAAGTTAGGCCGAAATTACCTTTATAAGCTCATTATAACTGCAAATTAAACCAGTCTTTGTATTTTGGAATGCAAAAACTGCATGAGCACATTACAATTTACAAAAATCACACTTCTACCAGATTGCCACTCACTCAATTTGTGACTATACATTTATTCATAAATATTATTGGAAAAAATGTGATTGTATGCCAATAAATAGTAAACATAACTTTCCTTCGATAAGACTCACCTTGGTAGTTTTAATAAAATATTACTTTTTAAATATCTTACTAATATATTTTTGTACTATAGAGGAAAACTAATATAAAAATCTCTCTGGCCACTTTTCATTTTAATCACAGTGATCTCACCCTTCCAATGTAAACAAAGGAAATACAGATTAATTAATATCATTACAAATACAACAAGAATATTTTTCAAATGCAATCTTAATGCTAACAAATATATGTGGCATGTTCAGTAGAATTATAAACAGGGCGTACCTTAATCTTCTTGGGTGGCAAGAAATCCCAGTCGGCTTCCAGCTCTCCAGATTCCACCTTCTCATTGTCAATCAGCACCTCATAGGTGTTGTCAGGTTTTACTATGAGTGTGTACAGATGAGTGTACACATCATCCTTGCAACGAATGTCCTTCTTGATTAAATGGTTCTTGCCTTTGTAACTGAAGATAACGTGAACCTAGAGAGGCAGAATACACATTTAGTTCATAAAGCATCTAATACGATATAAAAAAATACATACAATACTGTAACATTCGTTTTATGCGGTTTATATTTATGTGATTTTGAAGTTGTCCAAAAATTTCTTGGACAAACATACATATAGGCTTGTGTATGAAGTTCGCATATGGATGGTCTCCAAAAATCGTACTCTCAAAGCTCACTCCATTTGTTCCACAGACATAACTTTTATGGATGTAAAGGACAGCTAGATCTACCTTAACTCTTCACATCCAGATGTCAGTGATTTGTTTTTAGTGAGCTTCTGCAATTCG
>DWPT01008243.1:0-10320 GCA_018251895.1 Agathymus mariae mariae
AACTTATTAGGGAATTATGTAGAAAAGTAAATTTAATTTGAAAGAGTAAATGTTGTATTATACATTGATTACCATTATTTTTTGATCGCCCTAGTATATTGAAAAGGTAAGAGATATTGTGGTGTAGATGAATATTTTAATGACAAGGACGCCTGGAAATTGATAGTGTCAAAATCAGTTCCACGCAGGTTTAAACTTACTTTTTTATATAATGTGTTATTTTAATAGATGTGCTGAGGAGTTACTTTCGCAGTTTCTTCTCCGCGTTAAAGCAACCTTACGAAACGGTAGTAGAAGCAAAAAATTACGTGCATTGTGATTTTGATTTTATATAGTATATACATATAAATCATATCATCAATCACACTATCTTTTTTGCTCGTAGATACATAGTTGCAATGTAGATTAATACTAATTCAATAATACTAATGGTTTTCCTGTAAGTAAAGCCCATACCTTCAGCTGTATAAAAAACCTCACAATACTTTACTGACACGTACACTGACAACAATCAGATCAATAAAAATATTTTTATGAAAGATAAACCGAATTCAAATATGAAAAACTACAAAATACTAGTAAAAAGCGAATTAATAATAAAAAAATTAAACGCTCTACATATTGAAATGTTTGCCAATATCGAACGATATTTTGTAACCATGTAGATGACACGGTTAACAGTTTCAGTCGTATATTGACACACCCTACTACGGAATTATATCCACAAAGCGCCTGTCCGCCTGTCCGCCTGTCCGCCCCGGGCTAAGACTTAATGTACCTATAGCGTACACGTATCTGTAGTTTTACATTTGATGTTCGAAATACACACACATGAAATAACATTCCCTTTGTTGTGAATCTTAAACAACACACCACGTAACGAATGCACAATACATTTTGATAGCGATAACTAGTATTTTTTGTGATTCATGTAAAAAATATTTCAAGAGTAATTTAAGATTAAAGACGTCTGTTTCTAAGTTAGCCTATGATTATACTTTGAAGGAATTATTTATCCTAACATTTAATAAACGCCCAATGAATCAAGTAGATTACATCTAATCGTAGTAATTTTATAAAATTTCTCTTCAAGAACTTAGCAACGATCTGTTTCCGAATTAAATTACTGACTGCGGTATAAATTTCATCTTCCTCTTGCCACTTAATAATTAGTGTGAATTTTTTTAAATAATTTAATGACCAAGAATATATTATATCTGTATTCGATAACAATGAATTTCTGCGGTGTAATGTGAAGGCCTGTAACCATCCGATTATATATTTGGTTGTTTCCAAATGAGGTCACGTTTTATGATACAATGCATTCGATACAATTCATTATTGGAAACGTTACATTTTGGAAATAATTGTGCTATCAATTTTTATATATTATTATACAAATTATTAATTCCGCTTGTCGTGCTGAGCAGCCTCAAGTAAGTGCTGCCATATTTAAACATGGTCAAGTAGTGCTCCAATGTACAAGTGGAGGTTTTTCTTTGGTAATGATTTGGTACACTCTGATACTCTTAAAGGTTTATTTACAGTTTATTACCTGCACAACTAGTACACCATCCATCGTGTGCCACGATATATCCGTTAGGCTAGCTACTACGCTGTTATGTATTTTGTATTGAAGTATTTTAGACGCAAGGTCAGTTAATAATAGGATTTTGCGCCGCCTTGTCGATCGGTAACACATCGATGACATATTTAGAGACGTCAATATGCGTAAGAGGCGTGGACCTGTTGTGGTTAAGTGGCTCGTTTGCGACTTGATCTGTTGTTGACACAAATTTAAGTATTTAAGTTATATGCGTTATATTTACCTAGTAAGTATTGCATTCGATGGATAGTCAATATTATTTTACTTCGCAGTAAGGGCTAATATTTAACTATCCCATGCATGCACCGCGCGAATTTATACCTTACTAAGTATTTTTATTGAAGCGATTAGCAATTGGGTTTATCGTCAGTTGTCGTACGATCTGATAGGATCTCTAGCTGTCGAGTATGAAGACTTTATAGCTGAGATACGAGTAAATAGGTACATGTCTCGGATAAGCTGTTCTCTGTGTCGGGGTTGCTACGTAATTAAACGACCCGTAAAGGTTTACGATGCGTAAGGTTTGTTCACCAAAACGCAATTTATGACAAATTTCAGTCGATCGCTATATTCTTATAGCTGGCTCGACCACAGGATGAAGTGATTATGTATAAGTGGATAAAATAAATGTCTACAATTATATACGTAACTGCCTAGAGACATATTGAACAAAGATATTTATTGAAGACGAATTATAATCACCAAATACCATCGGGATTTTATCAAATTCACAATGCTACTTATCTTCGATCATCACATGACTTTTGGATTAACCAACTGATTAATGAAGTCTTTTAAGAAGAATGTAATGTGTCTCATAATTCGATATATCAGGGTTAAACGAATATAACACTACACCGATAATTGCCGGCCGATTTTATGCATTAATGAAATAAAACCGTGTTTTATTTCTTATCCTGATGATCCAAAAAACAAAGTAAATGGACATGTAGTCCAATCGATCTCTATCATTTAAATGGGTGATAAGTTTATTAAAATAGATTGTAGGTACGTCTCATTATGGTACATGACAAGAGAGTGAATGTTTAGTGCACACTGTGGCTGTGTGAACAATAAGGATTTACTTATTGGTATTTTCAAGTGACATGTTAAAACTCAGCTAGCCAGAAAATATGGTTTGTCCCTGTAGCTCAGGACCTGAATAACTTGAACTTTCCTGTCAGTGACCGCGGGAAGGACGACGGTATGTGTGAACGCGTACCGCTGTAAACACTAGAGAGTTGGGGATGAGTAGGGGTTCATTACGAGCAGGGCCCGGCGGGCCACGCGCTCAGGACTCCGGTTGCGTTCTTTTGGAGATACCAGAGCCTTGAACATTGCACTGAAGAAGGTCCACCCCCGGTGGCCTTCTTTAGTACGGTAAAAATTCCACATAAGTTAAACCCTTCGAAAACAAAAAAAAAAGTCAGAAATGATGGTATAAATGAATCTATAAATGACAAGGACTTGTTGTTACTTGTAACTGTCAGATGTTGATTTGAAAGATGTCCTGAGGAATTTCTTTTTCCTGCACTTACCTTTTGCAGTTTCGAAGCATTTTTTTCAAAAAATAAATAACTAACGTAAATAAATAATTTTATCATAAATAAATAACTTTTAATTTGAAATTGAAGTAAATTAACGGCCGTTGTGACAACCGTTTAAAGTGTAATGAAGTTTGATATTTCAATCAAAAGGTTGTCGGATACGCAAATAATTCATAAAATCACAGTACTCCGTCCGCAGTTACTAAATAACACATTTAACGATAATCCTTTATCCAAATGACATTTTAAATTACATGTTGATTGTGTTAGTAGACCGGTTCATTGTCCGGCAGCTTGTAACAATTGTGAGCGGTGGTCGGTAATAGTTCAATAATGTACGACGGTTTCTGCGGTGGGCAGGTAGGTAGAGCTGTCGCTACAGGGCGAGACTCGAGTTCTTCCGTGAGTTACAGTGCATGCTTCGGACCAGCAGTCGTTCATCCTGAAGGAGAACTTTGTGCGATCTAAAATCTTGCGTTGCTCAAGTTAGTAACTGACCTGCTTAAAACTTGGACAGTTTCCTTCGGAGTTCTTTTTATCTCATGACCAACGTAACTACCATGAGAAATTATGTTTAATTCAAAATTATAATTGAAAAAATTGCATATTTTGTCAGCAACTAATTTTAGCCACCGTTTCACTGACTACCATTTTTTAAGGCTTCTAATAGACTTTGACTTTAAGTATATGCTGCCATGGTCTGCACGGCCGTTTACCACATAATGAACTCAACGACTCACTGTATCCATTCAATAAAAAATAATGAAAAGTAATAATCTGAAAAACTCATTTTCTTGTACAAAATAATAAAAGTTCCCGGCAAGCGTATTACGGTGTATTAAGATAAACGGTTTTAATAACGCGAGGTCTACTTGGGATGATTAACTTTACGAAATATATTATACGCAATGTAACATAATATAATACTATGCCTTTGAATTAGAAACAATGAAATGATTGAAGAGTTGATGACGATTAGGAATTTGGAGAGTTTTCGCTTTGTTTACGGAGCGTCTCATGCCGTGCGAACAGCTGGATACAAGACATTTGGTAGCCACTGGATTGGAAAACTCAACCTGTTAAAATTCTGCTAATATACCTAGCTATAAAAATTACATATAAAATCAATATAGGTACATACATGGAGTTAAACAATACGTTGCAGATAGAGTTAAATTGAGTAATTTCTACAGAACATTATTCTAGGTACCGCCTAATGGATAATTACACCAGGTCCCTTCTCTTAGAGATGTCTTAGCCCAGTAGCGCCATGTTTGGTTCCCATGGTATATACACGCATCATATGTGTAAGTAAGATATATATGCTTAGCTTGTTACAAGTGCCTCCCTCAAATTCGAAATTCAAATTAAAAATATTTTTTTTTATTTCTGGGAGACATAACGTAAGGCCCTGCCGAAAAAAGCCCCACCGATCACTCTGAGTCAGGAGCCGCGTTTTAAACATTGAATAGAATATTCCGCCGATAGAAAATAATTGATTATGATGGATTAGGAGCGGACAACACCTTGATTTCATGACGACGTTGCTCTTCAGAATATGATCACTCCAAGTCTCTCGATCATTAAAGGTCTTCACCATACAGTATCATCGGCACTGAACTCCACACACTAACTATCCAGTTATAACACCCCAGCGGCATTCGGCACACTAATTCATAAGGACAGCCAAGGGATTTTTTTTATATTACAAATAGCCGACTAACGATCAGATGAGCCTGATGGTAAGTGGTCACCGTCGCCCATGGACATCAGGAAGACCAAAGGTATTGCTGATGCGTTGTCGGCCAGGAAATGAAAAGGTACAAAAGATAGATAGATGATGGTAACTTTTAAGTATTTGGTAACGAATTGTCTCGCCAATCACATTCAGGAATCTTCTACATAATCGCTTCTTCTCAAGGGTGTTCTCTTGTGTTTTTCGGTCAGCGTCGATTAGCTGGCTGAACATTACCGAGCGAGTCCACGAACCATTAAATCTAAAAGTGAAAAACTACTGTTACCATAAGATCTTTTAAAATAGAGCCGAGCTAATGTCACCAGGCTAGGGCTTCCGGATTCGATTTATGTTTACATTATCCTCATATTGAGACACTCACAGAGTAATGTTACGTATTACGTTAATATTACAGATGTCAGTCCTTCAGTTGAGATTAACCTTACATAACCCGTAACCCTCCCCAAAGCAATGATTATTATCCATAAAGTCTTTAAAGAGCTTTTTTTAGTAAATATTTGATCGTAATTGTGGAAAGAAGAAAAGTTTTTTTCCACCACTAAAGATGCAAATGGGTGGCGCAGAAACACAAAGTCACACAAAGCATAAGCATCCCGTTCAAATAAACTGGAGTCGTGCAGACACGACGCCGGACGCGTTTCAAGACATTCCACAGCTGCTATCAGACGGTACACGCCTTTAAGATGTTCCTCTGGCGCTGTGGGTATTCATTATGCTTAACGTAATTGCATCTCTGAGAAAATTATTCAACTACGGTTCCCCTTGGCGATTACAGACGGGTGAAAATATATTTTAGTACAAAATGCTACAAACATAAGCAAATATATGTGTGTAATATAAACTGTGACTGTTTATACGTAAGGTCACTTAATAAGCTTTGATAAAAAAAGGATTCAATATATTAGTATTATTTATTTCATATTTCTTTAAAATACTCTTCGTCTAAACCAATACAGAAAACATAACACCGGCTGCCGGCTTTAGTTTCCACCCTTCAATCAAAGCGATACCGCCGCGCTGTTCGTCGTGTCCCGGCATGATGATTGATGAAGCCGAATGGGAAATGTTAGTTCAATAATTTTGTCAGGAGCTTAGCTTTGGAGAAGCACGGTGCATCACTGGCCGACTGTAGACAGTAGGGAGCCCAGGTAGTGGGACAGCCACCCTCTATAGGCTGCCCCACTAACTACGAAAAATACTGAGATGGCTCCATCATGCTATTTAGCAACTAGAGGAGGGAATGAGATGGCAATGTGCACTGGTATTCGGGCGTCCCAGCGTTTTCCAAGTTCATACCCTAATGGCACGGCGACTGTGAATTTATCACTGGGTCAGGCGTAGGTACGCAGCGCCTCGTACAAAAACAAAAAATTTAAAACAAGAAGAAGAATAGTTTGTTTCAAAAGCGGCCGCACTTCCCCTACTATAAATTGCACTTCACCAATATACCTCGCTTGCTCTCTATTTTTACATCAGTCCGCCACAAATTTTCAAATAACATCATTAATGGAATTTGCATGATATGAACACCCTTATCGATACCTTTAAATGTCTTTTAAAGATAATAAAACATGCATTCTTTCTTAATATTTATATTTATATTTACTAAACATATATAAAATCGAAAACGTAGTAATAGTTTGTAGACGATTTGATAATCAATAGTGGACGTAACGTGAAAGCTTCGATGATAACTAACTCCACCTAACATAAGTTATGTTTTCATTGTGTAGTCTACAATCTTCCGTTTTTCGACAAAATATGCACATCCCAAACAAAGTCTCCTACATGCTATAATGCGATATGATAAATGCAGCCCTGTTGTTAATACGACAAGGCCGGTCCCGACATTGCATTTGAATTTAATCTGTCCAATCGGTTTTGGTTGCGAGCCAATGATATCACAACTGGATTTACATTTTTAAGTTATGACTGAGAAGTTGATATATCATAGAATGGTAATAAAGATTATAGTATAGTAGCAAAGATTTATTTAACCAAAACCTACATCGAAGTAAAGGGGCTAGTTCTGTGATTAGTGGATACAAAAGTTTGCCTACATCGCTGATAAAGGAATTGATATTTACACGGGATGTAGAATGTTTTTGTTCCACATGGTCTTAAATGAATTCATGAAACTGAAACATTTAATTTATTTTATTTTGATTAGAGTTTTATGTGAGGTAGAAAAATAATATTAAATATTTGATGGATGAATGTATGGGTCAAACAGACATAGCTACCATAAGGTGATCCGGAATAGTTCCAGTAAAATGCATCTAGTTATATTGTGCAATTTTTTTTAATACTTTCCTTTTTGCAATATGTTGTCATAAAGATTAGATTATTAATATTACAGTACTTATTGATGCAAATTTGCTGATAGCAATTATAATAAAATATGTGTATCGTCATAGGTTCTAGTTATTTTAAATGAACTATATATAGGATTTTACATAGGAACAACTGTTACACCCAAGGAATATTTTTACTTTCTTTATGCGATTAATTTGTACTCTTAAATATAATACGAAGAAACAATAGGTTCACAAAATATCGAATAGATCACAAACTACATAAAAGTTTTAGTCCCGTCAGTCCGAACATCCCTGACGGTGCCTTTCGGGCCGATCAACGACCTCGTTTTATATGTAAACTAAATACAATATAAGCGGATATTTTGCATAACTTATACTCGAACCTTCAGTGGTTTGGAAAGTAGATGTCAATAAATTTAACTTAACGTACCTATGTCTATTTACGTCATCTTTGCATATAACAGTATTTTTTTTTTCTAGTTTTAATCCGTATTTTTACGGGCAAAAAAACGAGCTTAAGTACCACGTTAGAAAGAAAAGAAAGTAAGCAGTAAATGACACGCTTTTAAATAAGTCGGTGTCACTGTAGTTTTGCTTATTATAATTTGATTCCAATTGTATGATATCTTTTGTAGGCGACGAGTTCATACATAGCACGCAGTAACATTTTTATGGCTTCCAATGTCATGGTCATGGTCAATCGGCAGGTAAATTCTTCATATATCTACCTTATAACTGGGCCCAAACTATTGAAAGTCGCGGAAAGATGTTAGTTGTAAGCCTAGATTTAAATATATATTTTTTTAATATTATTTTATATGCTGGTGTTCCTCAACGTTCAACGCTTTCTCCAACGCTGTGTATTCTGCATATCAATGATATGCTGGTACAAACGTCCAGCATACACTGCTATGCAGATGACAGTGCGGGTGATGCGCATTATTCGGGTCATGCTAACTCTCTCGGTCCCATCTAGAGAAGAATAAAACCTGACTTGTATTCGAAATCAAACTTTCTCTAGAGCGGGTCTCCGATTGAGGTTGGCTAAATCTAGTCTTATTTAACTCCTCGAACACACAAGTCTGTGCGTTCTCCGCAAAAAGAATCAAATTTGTTTTAATGCCCAAACTCCAAACATGCCCCTCACCATCAGTAAAAGCATTGGGATCTTGTGGGTCGATCTTTCGAATGAAATGCAGTATTAGGCTCAGTTGGAAAAGAAGGCTAAACTTGCCTCCAGAAAACTGGTTGTATTGAACAGGGCGTAGCAGTACTTGACGCCGAAGCAGCGCCAGCTGCTTTACACGGCCCATGTTTGACCACATGCATCGAGCACTGCTCTCACCTTCGGGCAGGTGCACCTAGTTACTAACTTAAGTCTTCGGACAGACGTAGACTGCCTTTGCATTCTCTACCCTCGCTACTATGGTGAACCATCCGCATCACCTCGACTTATGGCAGTCGTCTACCACTCCTTTCTCTCGCTCCTTCTTGCCACGAGCCTACGAGTTTTGGAACAAGCCTAGGCATTCTATTTTCCCTATAATATGGGGTTCTTTAAAAATGATGCCTATAGTATCCTTCAAAGCTGGCAACGCACTTGCAACTCCCTTCGTGCTACACGTGTCCGTAGGCGACGGTGACCACTTACCATCAAGTAGATCCTGGGCCTGTTTGCCCGTCGTCTCCATTAAATAAAACGCAGAGTGAAACGCAACGTTGTAACTTCGATAAAAAGTTTTTATTTGTATTTGTTAAAACATGTAATATATGTTTCTGTTTTAAAGCACAGATTAGTCCATAAAGCTCTAGAGGAAAACAAAATGAAGCGACGCCAAACGTTGAACACTGCTGAGGATTATTGTCTCTACTCACAGTCCACACGTGTAACTGAGTGATAAAAAATTAAATGTAATAAAAGTGAGCGTGCGGGTATCGATGGACTGGCCTTAAAAATGAAGTTTTTCACTACACTTTTTATTGACATCAATATTTGGGGAAAAATATGCATCTATTCATTAAAAAACCAGGGTATCCTTCTGATAGTGCAGACTTATTCGTAAGTAGTGTACATGTATACGCTACGCCACGTTACATCGCGGCGTAGCACCGTCCTTCACTCGTCTGTCTGCACTAAAACAGAGAGCAGTGAATGTCGTATTGGAATTGCTGATCAGTGCCGCACTTGGCGTTACACGTACCGAGACCGAGTGTGAAACTTACTAACACAAATTATATCCGTATATACTTTCCTAATACCGTGTTTCACCGGAATATCGTATCGTGTAATTGTATTTGACTAGTAGCCATTTGCAAATAGAGTGACTCAATTATAAACGCACGGTAGTAATATGAATTGTTACCCATTAAATGTTCTAATTAAAAGTGTAATTATAGCATACTATTTGTTCCCGTGGGATAATAAATAATCAATCCGCAATTTTATAACTAATGTCGTAGTCGCATTTATTGTAACAACAATGATAAATGATAATGATGATGAAACAAACGATGATTGCTCTCTACGAGGGTAGCGTCAGCTGTTTAAATAAACTCACGATCATCGAGTGCATGATCCATGCACAGACAATCAGTGCCCAGTATCTAGAAGTTATTCGGTCCACCACGGAGGCTAACGGGAAAGCCTCCATGGTTTGATGTCTGCTATCTAATGGCAACAATCTGGTCGACCACTCAATGCCCTCCTCCCTAATGTCGCTTAAGTAGCTGGAGCATGTATGACCAACTTATGCCCTGAGTAATTTGAAGTTTGTTTAATATCAGCGTCATGACCTGATTTCTCTTTCTCTCTCTGCCTTTACCTAATTTGATCGTGCTAACGGATGAGTTCTGCAAGATGGAAGCAACTTAAATGTGTCTCTGATTAATTATATCTACGAATCTTGTGGCAATAGACCTAGATTAATCGTGTTTTAGTAATAATAGTCATTTTTAGTAATAATAAATGAACCGTCAAATTTTTCCTAGTAGGTTCATTAAATCTTATTAATTATAAGAAGAGATGACATGTAAAGATAAATGTTTTTATTATTTAATGTATTGAGGTGTTTGGTAGTCGTATTACAACTTATC
>DWPT01008244.1:0-10319 GCA_018251895.1 Agathymus mariae mariae
ATATAATGGTATTTCAATCTTCAATATCAATATTTGATATGCAGATTCGGCCTTGCTACAATTTTACTATTATCCAAGGGACTTATAAAGCTATATTGGTACCGTTACAGAAATGGATTTTAACGCATTCCGCAGTCACGTACCCAGTCAAGGTGGTATCAGTGATTCTACATATAACAATTTACGCACACATCTGAATGTGCTGTGTGAATGTGGAGATAAACTAGGGTTGGCACTTTTAAATTTCGAAAAAATTATTACAACTTTTTAATGTGTTGATTTTAAAATTATTTTTTATTAACAATTTTACTATTCAGGCTAATTTATAATTATCATTGAGCTTTACATTCTAACTAAATTTTCGTTTTTAAATGCACGTTGTTGTAATAAAAAACACTCTGATTGAAATCTTGATTGATTTATTGTGCAAGTATGCTCATAACTATATAAACATGTCAGTGTCAGTTTGTACTGCGTCTGAAAGGTACACGAAGTTTATGTAATTGTAATTTATTAAATGTTTAATAACCGTGGATTCTTATTAATATGTACTAGGAAAGTAACGTTTTTATCACCTTATATTATTTGTATAAGTAAATAAACTTTGAATAGGCTTTGAAAACGTCACCGTCTATAGCTATTCCATAGCTGAGATATCTATTCAGAATGACAGGTATAACTGAGACAACTATGCCGACCAAATGCGCTTATATCGAGTCCACACACATTCGAGATTTATGTAGACTACTCAGATGAGCTAGGTTCATCATGATATTGTAAAACGCGCATAATGAAAATAGAGATGTGCTTGCAGGATTCCGACCCAGTTTGTTCGTGCAAGTAAGCAAGCACTGAATCAGCACAGGTTGTAGCTCTGAATTACCCGAAATATATATTTTTAACTAAAATACACGTTATTTATACCTCTCATTACATCGGACCTATTGTTTTCATCTCATTATTCGTGAACAAAGTCTTCTGTTACGTTTTATTGTACGTGAATGTTATATTTGTCTTTTTCATTTCCATTTTCTTTGTTTATCTTAATAACGTACGAACTAAACAAAACATTTACGTTACGGCGTTGTATGTCGGTAATAATTACGTTTTATTAGAAGAAATTAAATATTTCTCTACACTCGCCTGTGGCGCTAGGGTTGGCACTTTAAGAATTCTTATACAAATAAACTTTTATAAAAAAGAATGTTTCACAAACGGGTTAAACAACAAGACTCTAGGGTGGTTTAACTTTGGAATCTTGAACATAATAACATCTGTTACTGCACGTAAGCTATTCTAAAAAGATAACTTACTTCTTTGTAAAGGGTAACTGGTTCAAAAAATTCGAACCACAAACCATAACTACTAAAGTTCTAAGCTCGAGATATCGCCTCAGAAGAATAAAAATTGTAATGTAGGTTAGTTTCACTTACACATTTTTGAGAACACATGAGACTTTATCATAAAGATTTTCTTCTTTCTTTTCCGACTCGCTGGGCTACGCGTTTGTGATGCTTTCAATAAAATGAATGTCCATAAACGACGGTAACCAAATACTTCCAGAAGATTCCTCTGCTCTTTAGTTTGTCATTGATATAGATAAGTGATAGTTTATTTAAAATATTCACATAACGTGGAAAAGTTAGAAATGCGCGATGTATTAATAAAAAGTGAAAAATAATTTTCGCATAAAATTTGTGTCAACCCTATTTAAGCTCTTATGAAATTCCAGCTGGCTCTGTTTACCTTTAGATATTCATATATATAGAAATTTTACAGAACACATAACAAATAGAAATGTCTTACGTCTTTGTATGCAAATACAAAATTGATTAAACTACCTATTTGTGTACAAAGACGTAAAATTAAAATGAATCTATTCTATTGCCAATTGTTTAGTAATACAAGTAAGCATAACATTAGGCTGAAAATGAATTAGGCAGTCTTTTTCCGTCACTCATACACACGACATTGTCACGACAGATATGACAGAGTCTTACGGTTACCAGAATATTGGCTATTGTGATATTTAATTGATTGTTATTATTGTTATCTTGACAAACAGTCAGCCACTTTATGAAATATATTTATATACAAAGAAAATGTATCCTTTAATGCCAAGTTACGTTTTGAATTCAATAAAAGATGTAATATTAAAATTAGGCAATTTAAAAACAAATAAATTTCAATTGTTTTTCGGTTTGAACAATAATACACATGATTTTATAGCCTATGCTTATCATTCCATCTCAAATAGCGTTAATAAGTTAAGAAATGAAATGTTCTAATGATAAAATAATTTATCAAGTAGTTGCATTAGCTCCGTTTATTAATAACAACCAACAACCGATATCATAAATTTATCTGTCACGTAAACTCTTACGTTAGCGAGAATCCATCCCGAGATCCTTAGCTCGTTAAGCCGGATCACGACCGACTGAACTCCGTGGTTGTCGTTTCCCGAGACCTTTCTGTTACATGTTACAGCCTTCAGTTATTTTGTGCAACGCAGGGTAGAATCGAATTCAAATACCACTTAGCGATTAAAGCTGGGGACGGAATATCGATTTGGAGCTGAGGCGATTGTGTTCATTTCTGATTCTGCATAGCTCAATACTCCGTTATTTAGCTAGAGCAGATCTTGAGAAAAGGAAAAAAAAATCAGCCTCGTTCGAGTAGAACTACAATTCTTAGAATTTTGTATTATAGGTGCCTAATACATTCCCGATTATTTTCCATGAGTATCATAGCTGTATCTAATAAATTCCCGAATATTATCCAAGAGAATTATAAGTGTATCGAATACATTCCCGTATATTTTCGTGAATACTGTAACTTGAATTATATTTTGTGCCTAATATAAATGTATATAATATATTCCCGCATTTTATTACTTCACTAGAAATTAATGCGTATTTCTGTCGTCTTATTAATTATTTATGAGGACAATTTAATATTATGATCAGTAATTTCGAAGACTTTACTAAGATAAGAAAGTAGATAAAAACGAAAAAAAGATTAATATAATTTTCTTTTCAATTAAGTGCTAGGTTTACCATTAATGTAATAGACATCCAGTAGTAAGTAAATAGACTGTCAAATGGGTGTGGTAGCGGCATTACCGCGTAATTGATGGATGGCAGACCGCTGTCTTTAGTGCTCATGTGACGTGACTATTATATAACTTTCCATTTAGTAATTTGTAACGTTTATATTCGAACATTTTATGATTTGTCGTCATGTCGATAGAAGAATGGGTGGCCGATTAAGGTAAAAATTATTGGGCGTTTTTGTAAACGTTTAAAGCGTTTTGTTTAACCACCGTTTCTGACTGTTACCACGTGATGATAATCGTTACGTCATATCGGAACCCTTTTGATGGCAACCGGCAATCGGAAACCTTTAGATATTTGGATTAGCTATGAATTCAACAAACCGATACCTCAATTATCAGGAAAATCCTTGTACGGTAGTGGCCACCATGTGGGAGTCTTCAAGAGGAGAGTGAATAGAATTTTATAAGTTAGTGCATTGAACATCTTAAACTTCATCTCTACTTACCATCAGGTGGGATTGTCGTCAAACATTAACTTATTTTATGTAAAAAAAGGATCATGGTAATTCTGATCATTTATTTCTAATATTTATTAACTATAATAATGTAAATATAGACTGACACATACAAAAATTGTTTATAAAAACAACCCCCGCGAGGATTCCGTTTGTCGTGGATGACATAGACATACACAAGGGATACATCGCAAACACTCATGAACAAACACTTTGAAATATCACATCATACGGTTTCAGTCGCGGCGTCAGTCAGCTGATAATAAAGGTGTAACTGCCTCTTTTTCGGTCGGTAACGCGTCAGCAATGCCTTTGGTGTTTCTGATGTCTGTGGGCGACGATTGTCACTTACAATCAGGTGACTCGTTTTCGACTAGTTACAAAAAAATAAACTTACTTGTCACATAAATGTCGTTCTTGCCGTTATTCCAACCCGGGAACCTTCTCTCGGAAGGCAGGGTCACTACCAACTCGGTCAATAAACGCACAGTGAATGCGCAGTGCTGTCATTCATTTGATTATGTGATGTAATCTCATGTAATCAGCTGATAAACCACTAGACGTGTACCTTGTTCGTATATGATCACCGCAGCCTAACTTCGTCATAAAGATTTAAAGATCTTTTCATTTCAATTCATCAGTATGTACATCACTACCGTCAATTTGCTAACTGGAGCCATTGTGTACAAAGCTTCATATTCTCACATAGAAAATGCAAAGCCGACAATATTTACGGCCGGTGTAATTCATAAAATATTTTTTGTGGAATTTTGTGAGTCGTGAAAAATATTCAGCGAAGCTCGCGCGCGGTGAAAAAGCCATACACCGTCGTTTGAGCATGAGTGTTTGAATTTTATGTATATTTACAGACATTGGTCATAAAAACATATTATTTTCATACTGGTTTTAGTAGTCCGTACAGAGCGGAATCTTATCAGTAAGCTAATAAGTGAGCAATAGTCTATATTGTCTAACTTTCGATATGATTTCGTTTGATCTTTATAGCATTAATATTCTACATTTTCAAAAGAGCTTAAATAATCTTTTGGAACGTCGAGCTTAAATAATTTTTTACAGATTAGATTCTTAGCTTTGGTATTAAAAGAAATAATAAAAAAATATTAATTGGGTTACCATACAAAAATTTTGTATGTTGGTTGACAATTTTCTGTAACGTAAAAATGGCAGTTTGAGAGAGTTACGCCCTCAGGCATAATTTGGCGTGTAGCGTGCCCTGCGGAGTACCTAATGGATTTTTCAAATTCATGTATCATAATGTTTTATTTTTTGTACATTAGAAAAAAAGAGTCAAGTTCAAATCGTACTCTCGTGATGTATGGTTAAGCAGATAATAACTTCCAACTGTAAGACTTAAATCACGGTTTTATGTTTTTTTATTACAAAATTACAATGATGTCTTATGAAACAACATCTAGATATTTTTTTATATTAAATAAAAAAATAATCAAGATACATTCCAGTTCGGATTGTAACTGTTAAATAACAATACTTCGAGCATAATGATGACCGAAAAATGGGCCTCAATCAATCCGCACTAGTATAAGTGGAATGAGTTTCAGGCTTCCTGAATCAACATAAGCGCCCTGCAATAAACTTCTTCGAAATTGGAGCTATACAATAAAGAAAATGTCCTTAAATATTTTCATTACATCAACTTCTTATCAGCTGTTACGTCGGTCAAAGAACAAGGGAATAAAAATAGTCAAATTACCCGGTCGGCTGCTTTACGACGTCGTTACGACGTGAACGTTGGAATGGCTGGACCATGAATGCCATTTGAGTTCTTAGTGATACCAAAATTTAGTTCTCGATTTTTTTATGTCAACAGCCAACAAACAAGCAGTGTGACCACGTGATGGATGGACACCGTCTTATTTGCACTTTCGTACGTCATTTTCGTAAGGCATCACCGATGAGTTGCCAGTTAATAGGGAAGCGGAGAACACGCCTTTTTACCTGTATGAAACCCAAGATTAAGAAATTTATACAGATCGGAAGAAAATATGTAAAAATAGCAGGAGCACCTCTATTTCACCTAGGAGATCTTGTTTAGAGAGAGAGAGAAATTTTATAATGGTTTCCAAGGTAAATAGATAGATAGAATAAAAAATGGCAAACTAAATTAACTAAGAGGTGGCTAAGGTCATTTCAACTCACGCAGAATGATTTTCTCGAGACGTGTAATACGAATTTTACTGGCAATAAATAACTTTGTATTCTATACTAAAATCATGTAATTTTCATTTGTAACGCAAGCATTATTATTTATGACTTTTCAAGCTATTAGAACATTTTACAACTTGCAAACATTTGAACTTCTTACTCCTAATAATCATTTTGGCATTGCCTAATATTTGAATGGTATTCGTAGTTGAGCCATTCTAACGTACAGTGGACAGCACCGCTATCGCCCCTTAGTAGAAACAGTTTTAGTGAGGCTTTCGCCATTTATTTTATGTGTCTTGGGAAATAATTCAATTCATGTTCATTAGACCAAACTATTTGAAGGCTTCAAGTTAGATTGAAGTTCATAAAGATTTTTGCAGTCAAAAAAGAAAGAATACATGATTTTTGCATCAAAGAATAAAATGATACGAAATTTTACCCTATTGTCAACAAATGGTATTCCTCTGCGCAAATCAGATAATGAAAAATATTTAGGCCTTCATAGACAGCAGATTAACGTGGAAGGTACATATTGAACACGTGCGATCAAAATTACGAACTTTGGCTGGAGCATTAAGTAGAGCGAAAATCTGTTTTCCCCGTAATATAAGTCTTAGAATCTATAATTCAGTGGTGAAGTCACATCTAGAATATTTGATAGAAATTTCGGGATGTACAGCTAAAACTAATCTCAATGAAGTGCAGACTGCCCAAAATATAATCTTAAAATTATTATCAAATCGTGATCATCAAATGCTCTCAATTGATGTCTGTAATCAAAATTGTTTAATAATTATCAAACCTACACTTACAAAACTGGCATAGTTATTTTCAAAATCTTAACGGTTAGAACTCAAACAGATATCTCATTTGGAATAAATGATCAGACAATTCACACCAGAAGTTAATTTAATTTAGTGCCGCGACGAACGCTTTACGGAAAAATAAATATTAAGTTCGAAAGAGCACTGTTTTATGACAGGTTATCAAACTAAGTTAAGAATGTAAAAACCATACACTAGTGCAAAAAACAATTAAAGCTATTAAGCCCACAACACACTGGCTTAAGACAATAGATTTTAAAATTATGTTGCATATCTTCTCATTTAACTGAAATATGCAATGTTCGTTTGACATATAAATATCTCCAACCTTAAATAAACATTCTGAAAGGCAGTGAGGAATCTTTGAACAGGGTTATCTATCGTACTTTAACAAAAATATACACAAATATCTAGGGCTAATATCGAGGTTCGGTTCCTGTGTTGTAGATCAGATCAGTACAGGGCTTTAGCTGGTTACAATTTGAATTGTACCTTTGAAAACTGTCATCTGATTTTCCAATCGAGTAACAAATAGGTAAATTTCTTACTGTTTCGCCGACAACGCATCATTGACAACCCTGATATTTCGAATGTTCGTGGAGGGAGTTGATCACTTATTATCAGATGAATGTGTGGTTATTAAAAAAATTAACCGCATTGTAACAACTGGCAGTGGTGGATTGAGTTTGATCTACAAATAAACGCTGTCATCGGCCAGATTTTGCCCCATTTCGGCAGAGTTACCACATGATACAATTTCTTTTTATATTCTGAAGGGTAGACGAAAAGGCAGACTACCCACCTGATGCTTAGTGGTCACCAAAGCTCAAAGGCATAGACAACACCTGAAGATTCACCATTGTAACGCTGACACTGGAGGCGAACTCTCTTTACATCTTTTTCGAATACTAACTAGTTCACAGTAAACAGTTTGCATGTGCGCGGCTGGTGTGGATATCCACCAATCCAGTCATTGTGAATGGAACTTCATTCTTGCAAGTGGTGCTTTTTTATATTAAAAGGAAATGAATTACTATAATGCGGGCGGTGTGAATAATTTTACAATGCGCTCGTCTCCGACGCTCTTCCCCGAAAGCTGTCAGAATTCTGGAAAGCTTTCCCACCCCACACGCCTAATCATGCACGCCAGCATGATTAATCTAGATGCCTTAGTCCTAATGAGTTAATAAAGATATTACACTCTGCCAGTGCCTGTGTAGAAAGAAATAAAACATGTTTTAGTAAAAAATTTAACAATACAAAATTTAACAACAAATAACAATTTAGTTAAATATACGAGGTCGGTAGGATCAGGGTTCACAAACGAGAAGCTGTACCCTCATAAATCGCCAAATTGCCTCTGTCCACGAAGGTAATAACGTTAAACGAACCAACATTTTCTAGCATTGAGCTCAGCGGTTTGTAGCGACAGGTACAATATGTATACGGATGTCTGAAACAACGGATACTCTCCGGTTAGGATTCATTATATTCGTGAATAACGTGTTACAAATGCTTACTAATGAATGCTTGAATCTACCCATTGATAATTATCTACCCAAAAATCGTTTAAATCTCAGAAATCTAGGCTTTCGCATTACGAAGAATTTAGTATGCCGTCGAAATTGCCATTTCAATTCTATACTAGCAATTTTTTTAGAGCCAAACGGCATATTTCGGAACGAGGGCGTGAGACCTGATTGCATGTCGATTGTACCTTAAAGTTTATAGGACGGTCAATGGTATGGGATGCAACTTGTGTTGATACACTAGTATCATTTCTTGGTCTTGTTAGTACCGCCTAGGCTGACGCTGCAGCAGAAACTACGGTAAATATTAAACATGAGAAGTACAGGAGTTTCAGTTCTGGATATTAATATTAGGAGTCGGGACTCTTGGCCCGTGGGGCCCTGTCGCTCATTATCTTTTTAGATAAATATTAAAAAAGCTGAAAGATAAGACATGCCGTCAAAGCTGAAAGCTTTTTTGCCCAGCGTATAGGTGATCATATGCAATGCTATATTATAACTAGGAAATCCTCCCAGCATCTTGAATACTGCATCACATATACAGTTATTTAAATAATTATTTTATTTTCACATTTGTACATTTTAATTTTAAGTAAGTGTTGTATTTTTCCATGTTTTCTTTGAATTCTATTATGCTGACTTCTGTCATTGTGTTCTGGACTGCTGAAAATATTATAATATTTATTTAAGCAAATAAATATATAAATAAAAATACATCCCAACTAACAACCGTATTTAATTAATATTCCTTCTATGGTTTCGTCATGTTTAAACATGTAACTCGTACAGCTGACTAAGCACAACCCTTTTCAACTGGCCCTTCTGAAAATCGGTGACGTGGTCAAACCGCTATTAATGCCGAATATAGCCATTTACTTAAGCCACATTGTAGCACCTATTACCAAAGCTTTCTGTTAAAATTGACTTCTATTTTCGGATTCTCTTTAGAATTTAATACTTCAAGGTTTTTTTCACGACAAGTAATAATTTTATAAGTTAAATTTATTCTTATTTTAGTGGATTTCGGATATAACGGCATTGAAGGGACCGCGTAATTTCGACGTTATATCCGGGAGTCGTAACAGGCACAGGTAGAGATAAACAGACACACACAGTTTAGTTACATTCATTCGTCGCTATAGGAAAATGTCGCTATAGCTAAGGTCGTAATAAATTAAATCCACTGTATTTTAATTTCCAAATCGTATTTTGAGGTTACACATAATTCGAGTTTTAATTGAATACTAAGTATTTGATATTTTTATCTAGTTTATATTACTCAAACTGATTTTTAAATAAATCATAATTATATTGTTTAGATCTATAAATGACGTTACGAACCCAGAGCCTACTTGGTAGTGAACCTGACTCCCGAGTGAGGGGTCTCGGTTCGATTCCTGACCGGATCAGAGATTATGTGACGTGTCATTTGTGTGTACTCTTGACATCCAAAATACAGCTAAGCCATTTTAATGTACAGTAATGTAACATTACCAGAGATAGACTCTGCTAGTACGGAAAATTACGAAGTTTCCAGAAATCCCAAGTTAAAGCCGCATTAAAAGAACTGTTTCCAGTCGAAACTTCGCTTGAAACTAGTTTTAACTTTTATCGATATAGTTTAACGTTCACATAAAATGAAAAGAGAGATATATTATTTTTAAAGAGTTTGAGAAACTTACAATACAGAACGCCACCGCAAACAATTAAGGAAACACTACTTAAAATGAGATACATAATTACAAAGGTACACTGATACACAAGAAGAGGGATAAAGAAGAAAAAAAGTTTATTTCGCCTTCTGACGTAATACCGCTACAGGATGTAGGTATTATAAAATGGAGAAGAATAAACGTAGTAATGAATGCATATGAAAAAGAAAATGGAAAAAAAATCCTTAAGACTAGAATATCTACTTATCAGACTTATGTAATTGTATTTCCAGGTGCACAGCCATTGGAACGTCAAATTGTATTCCTTAATTTTTCAGGCAGAAACACGTTCAGTCCTTACCCTTGTCACCGTATTCACATCTATTTCTTATCATTAGAGCCAAATAATACAATTAGAGTTCTAGAGCTAATGATTAGACGACCAGTCCCTCTTATTAGAGGTGTAGCTGACACACACTTTTTACAAGTTTTTTTTTTTTTTTTTTTTTTTCCCTCTTACGGGAGGACGATGGTGAATGCTCATGCATACCAGCGCA
>DWPT01008245.1:0-10319 GCA_018251895.1 Agathymus mariae mariae
AAAGGACAATTTTCAAATCTATTTGATATCACTACTTGCTCGCACATGCCGTTTGGGTATCCTATCTTGGAGATATATTCAGATTTATTTCTTAATTCGTTTAAGTCGCGATACGTGATGAGGACAGAACAGTAGCAAGAAATTGATTTTAAAAGCGCTTGTGAAATGGATTCGAATACTGAGAGATTTTCTTTTAGGAATAGTCGATAATAATAAACATAGTGATAGACAGCCCCAGATAGATTGATCAAAATCAAAATCATTATGGAAACTATCAGTATTCAACGACACTGCTCTTATTTTGTGAGGTCGTCAGTTTTTAGTTCGGTTTAATTATTTATTTTTATTATCTTCTTTTATAATAATATGCGCAGCTCAGCTGAGCTCAGAGCTCAGTAAATTCCAACTCTTCCGAGCAGCGTAACAGCCCGTTAAAAATTATCTCCTGCAAGCATATTGTTGAGCTCGCCTCTCGACGCTCCTGGCCACATGTAAATAGAATTGTGCTGATTTCCTAAATTTAAAACAGGAAGGGTATATTTAGTTTTGTACTCTTTAGCCCTAGACATATATAAGTATTGCAGGAAAGAAGGTAGCTCAGTTCCAGGGCTGTGCACTAACTATTGCCTTGAAATACTTTCCATGAAGTGTTTCCTTGATTTTTATTTAAAAATCAGTGAAATAAAACGCCAGTTACAATTATTATTGTACAGCAATGGCCACGTCGACTATGTTCTGACTTATTCGAGGTCCTAACTCAAAGCCATTCAGCTCGGTCGTTCAAAGCTATAACAGATATCCATTGACTACAACTTCTCTTTTTCTTCAGTTATACAAATAAAAGATCAATGGCAACATAATTTGAAATATTCAAAGCATATTCGGACCTATCCGAAGAATCCTTCCTTCCTCCATCTTTAGAGCCGAATGCATCGAAAGCGCTCTCTCGATTTTATGTTATTTAAAAAGTAGGTCGCTGTAAAACTTCGGCTTATTTTTTCATCTCATATAGAGTGCATCGATGACGACATAGCTTCAGATATTTTATTCATCTTCCAACAGCAACTCGTAAATTTCCCGATGTATTTACGACTTACGAACAGCTGCTGTGTGACACTGTTTCACTGAACTTATATAATTTTTTACATAACTTTTTATAACTTCATTGATGTCAAAAATTGCATAATAAATTACATCAATTAAGGAGCGTTACATGTATGGAAAGATTTATAGTTCGCAATAAAACCAATTTAAATTGTTAATTTAATGAAATAAAATCAATGATCAAAGTGTTTTAAATTTTATCCATTGAATTCAGTCTGTTACAAATCTACGAACTTTGAAATTTAAATTCAAAAATGATTAAAAGTTTTAAAATTCTACTCAGACTTCAATTCAATTTTTTATTAATCAAGACAGGTATACTTAACTAACTCATCCAAAAAACAAGGATATGTGCCGGTAATTTCAACCCTGAACCATGTGCATGTGGCAGGTCTATTTTATAACACTATATTATAAAACAACACATAAATTTCATTTCTTTTTTATACTATTGAATCTTAAAGTATAATTCAAAACATCACAAAGTATGTCTATACAATACCCACACTTGTTATTTCTCTCTACATTCTAAGTAATTATTCAGACTCATCAAGGAGAACTCTCAGCTCACGCTTCCTCGTCATGTTCACAACTGAAGTAAGTGATAATTAAGTACGGGATATCTAACAAACACTGAATACAAATAATAATATTCGCAGTGAAAAACAAAGCACTACATCGCTATCCACCGTTCAATATTTTAAAACAAAACATTATGAACACATAATGGATTCCATTGCTTCTTGGAATTCACTAATGCATACACTAGGCTCATAAAACAAAGGTTGCCCTTAGCCCACACGACACATGTAACTATTAGCTAAAATAAACAAGGCATTGTATTAACGATAATGGTTAGCCTCCGTCTAGATAGACAAAAACTCCATTGAACATGTTTAATCGCCTAACTGGCTCATATAACCAGGTAAGAGTGATATGGAAAGTAGAGTTCATTTATAAAACAAACCTTAACTACTGGTAAAACGAAATGGACGTCAATTTAACACAAAACGTTACGAACGAAACTCATGACACACTCTTTGAAACAATAAATAGACGGTCACGAACTAGGATGACTCACATCGTGCGGACATATCCAAAGGAGACATGCCAAGCAACCAAATTTAAAAAAAACAGTACATATATCTGTTCCATAAATATTTTCGTCAACATAGAATCGAACAACGAACAACTCCTTTAGAAAGCAGGGTTCAAGGACTCCTGTAGACTCTTAATTAATTTTGTTGATTGTATAATGTTAAAAAAATATATATTGTATAAAAAAAATCACATGAAAATTATTTACCTTGTAAATTTAATTCGCTTATAAACTGCTCAAAAGTTTTGAAAAATCGACACTAATATATAAGATGGCCAGGCACGTACTTTTGTCGGTAAGTGAAAACGTTATTAGGCAACAGTTAGCGTTATAAATTTAGATTAAACGTATCAGGGGCCATAATCGCTGTGATAATACGGTGGCTTTAAGGCGATGTCTCCTTTTGGTATCGAGATTATGATTTCGGTAAGAGAACAGTACAGTATTACTTTCGGGCAAATAAAATCTTGTAGTATATTTACTTTAACATTTTTTCCTCGTAAGCAGACAAACGAGAAAATAGGTCACCCAATAGTGAGCGATTATCACCGTCCATAGCGGCCCGTAACACCAAATGTATTCATTAAATAATTGGTAGTGCCCCAATTGTTACGAATGTTATGGACGGTGATTATCACCTACCATTAGGTAAATCTGCTCGATTTTCTTCTAATTATATAGAAATCATATTAAATAATAATAGTAATTATCTATACGTCCAACATGTTACTGACCATGAGTAGACTATTGGTTATTTGGTTGGTCTCTTTTGGTTTGGTTTTCATTGAAATATATTTAAATTTCAAACAACTCTCAAATTACACGAAGAACACAGCTGGAATCCGAATTTAAAAGTATGTGTCACACTTACCTACCGCAATGGACACAAGAAAATAGTACTTATTTTTATATCACTAGCTAGTAAAAAAATATGACAGCTTAAACACGATTTTGCAACAATGTGGGGAGTGGGAGACACGTCTATGCGTGTGCGAGTATAATTAGGTAAATTTTGTGTTTAACAACCACAGAATTAAACTTTGATATAACTTTTTACCGAAAATTAAATTCACTTCAGTGATTTTTAATAGCGTTATTTTAATCTTGCATTAATAAAAAATACTCTAGTAATTATACCCAAGAAACTTTGTTACAAACTATTCAAGTTGGCGATATATGAACTGTTGATTTTTGACTTACAGATCAGTCGAAGGTTTTTTTAAAAAAAAAAGTCGAAGTTAAAACCGTCAGACAAAACATCGGTTAAAACACTCACACCCTATTACAAGAGACGGACATTACATTTCATATGCTGGGTTAACTGACCGGAGGTGGTTAACGCAGCCTATGGACATCCGCAATAATGAGGCATTACTAATACTTTTGTGACCAAGATGCAAGCGAAGGACTGGCTTTATGTTAACTCTCCCAGACTCAAATACAAAATGTTCCACAGTTGATTCTAGAACGAAGGCGGTAGTTTACCACACAATAAAAGAACTGCAATCACGCACAAATACTGTCGGGATTAAACTGCGTGCTATGAAGCCCAGCGACCTCTAATTAGAAGATTACCATAGCCTAGTCATTGTTCAGCAGGCACCACGGTCAGGAGAGGTTGTCCTTCGCTCAAGGACCACTGAAGCTCCTTACACCCCAATTATATAAGACCTATCGCGAAAAAATAATACTTTCAGCAACAGTTTTAGAGTAAACATTTATATATAAATTACTTGTTGTACAAAGTTACGTAAGCTACATCGAAGGTAACTTTTAATCGAACCTATGAAATATGCAAAGCGAAAGATAATTCAATTAGGCGCATGGCTGTTGTATTTCGCTAGCGTTAACATATATATTATGTATTTACTCATTGAATCATTATCCCGAAGTTATCTTACAAACAATCAACCAAAACAAAAGCATACATACATTTACGAGCGAGAATTGAATGACTACATTTACCTTAAGTTTTATATACATGAAGCTGGGAGGTGGATAGTGGAACTTTCCAATAATTACTAGTAAAAAAGTTTTGAGCTCATTTGACTAACTAGGAATACGAAAATTTAAGTTCATGTTGCTATGTAAATAATATTAAGTCCAACCTAGGAACATGGTGAGATAGGCGAATGAAATTGTTGGATTCAATAGATCTCACTTTACCCGTTGGAGCCAAAATTCACATGCTACTTACCTACATTTTTTTTTGCGCCCAGACAAATGAAATAGGGCTACCCTCCGGAGATGCGCGGGAAATGAATAAACGGGTCAAGACCGAATAAGTGAATACTGTAAACGTATGACGGCGAATTATCTGACTACTGTGGAAACTTTTAGACTTCACGTTTGCAACTGTTAGAGAAAGTGTATGTGTGTGTGTGTGTGTGTGTGTGTGTGTGTGTGTGTGTGTGTGTGTGTGTGTGTGTGTGTATGTTTTTTTCAAAGACAAAGGAATAGGAATGACAAATTGACTTCAGTGTTTGTAAATATGTTCTTATTCCCTTATCACTGAAACTACCTTGAATTTCAACTTTAAATATTTTTTAAATTCATTTACAGAACAGAATTGTATCCAACGCGGGTATATTTCACGTATTTCTTTATTTTTAGTATCACCACATCAAAATGCTTTTAGTATTAAGCTTGCATCAGATGCTCCGGTACCGTTCCAATTCACGGAGATACCTTCACACCGGAAATTTAAGACGAAAATGTTCGTACGTGGACGACTTTTAAAAACTTTTGATACCTACAATTTCTGGTATATTTATATAACTGCTCCGAATTGTGAAATTGAATCATATTAGACTTTTAAAAGCTGTAGAAGACTGTTTAAAAGATATTTCAAGTGAAGTAATTGTAAGTTCATAACAACACAAATATATGTACGTAAACTAAACAAATGTATGTATTATATTTAAGAAACATGAATATCATTTCAAAAGGGACGAAATATTAGGTGAGAATAGTCGTGAAATTTACAGAATTGTCTATCGAAACGAACTTAGAGCCGCTTGCCACTTTCGCAACGATAAAAGCCACGTTCAAATATCTTGTAGTTGCAATGTTCCAATCTTGACTAGTTACAAGCCCTCGCTCCACGACGACACGTTTAGCATTGAGCGCTATGACGCCCTAATTGTATCACGTTACATTAAAGGGTGCACACACAATTGAGTTAACGGGCCGTGGAGCCTCGCGACCACTATTGTCGTTGCAGTAGTAGTCGGTGTAGTGCAGCACGCCATTCAACAAACACTGGTTACACATTGAATCCGAGTAGTTCTCTTTAACTACCTCCAGACGGTTATTTAGGTTATAGTTTATATCGTATACTGTTTCAGTATCATCAATATATGACGGCTTACGACTTGCGAGTCCATCAAAATTTACTCCGTTCCATAAATAGGAGGTAATATACCTTTTGCGTTGCGGCTTATAGAATGGTAATCTACTAATATCTTGATGTATTTCTCAGCAATGGTAACAAATTTCGAAATATTGAAGAGAAGTTAAGTCGAATAAGCAATTTTTTTATATAATTATCCAATATAAATGAATATAAAAATAAACAACGGGGATTGTCTCGAGACAATGTGTTTATATTATTATGGTAAACCACTTACCGTAGGCAAGAATTGATGTAAGGTTACAGGATATTTCGTTCTTGAAAGTTTTATTTGACGAATTAGAAAATATTGTATGTATATATATAAAATATAAGTAATGCCTTTTCAGTCATCGCAAGTATTTACAATCATTAATATATTTATAGTTATATTTAATTTCAAAAGTAATACGAATTTGAGCTCTAGAGACATTGAGTTTTTTCAGCGTGCTAATATCTAGTAATTATAAACATCATATACTTTCTATTACACTATTTACACAACATTCACAAAGTAACTCGTAAGTGTTTTATTTGTGCTTGCGTGTACGTCTTTCAAATACCTGGTTCTCGCAAAAGGTTTGTTTGATTAAAGATGTGATTTGTTAAAAACATTGAAAATACTAACATAACTATAATTCTAACGCCATCTGACGAGAAAATCACCAGGAACTCATCAAAGGAATCACCTTAAAATAGATAATTACTCAAGCTTACCTACAAGTTACATCTGATAAAATTCAACGTAATACAAAAAGCCCCAAATGTTTATATCGTCAAAATAAATTTTCCCGTAATCGGGCGGCGTATAATACTCCTAATCCTATGCTGGCAGAACAGGGGGTCGTATGAGGCGACGGAAGCCAGCGTGTTTGGCGGAATGGTTTCGCGTAAGGATCATATTATCATTCATATATCATATTATAAATAGTTTAAATTTGGTATTATTATCTTTCCGTGTAGCCTCCAGCCTCCTGCTTGTGTCTGCAGCCAAACAAAACGTCGTGTTCCATCTTCATCCATTCTTGGGCCATCAATTATACCTTTATTGTTACTGATGGCCATGGGCGACGGTGACCACTTACCATCAGGAGGCTCGTTTGCTTGTTTGTAGGATATTTACATAAGAAAATAAAATGACAATATAGCATTAGTGCAAGTGATGTCTGATAAGCAAATGTAATACAAATTGTATCAAATTTTAATACTAGCCGTACTAATAGCCGTTTAAAACTATCTGATGATAACCTAATATTTTATAAAAAAAACCACAGCCACGGCATACGACAGATTGGATTTCGGCTTCAGAAAAACTTGTAACGATGGATTTTAGATTGAATTTTTCACGATACCAGCAATTTTTCTACATACAATCTAAACGGTATTTTTATTAAATACATGGCTTCTGCTAATCGATGTAATTATTCACATAATTTTTACATTTGCAGTGAGAGACGAATTGGTTCCAACCGATATTAGGACTGTCAAGACGCCATCTTGTCTCTCTTAATAATCAATCTTTGCTAGTCATATTATAGTTTTGTTCGAATTATTGAAGACGTTGTAAACATTTCATATTATAATTTTGCAAATACTTTCCCAACTACATGTCTATAAACAACGTACGTGAGGTACGCTTAGCCACTTTGCTCATAAATTCGGGCTTCGTCTGGAAACTACAACAAGAAATTGTTCTTGGACTTATTAAGTAGGGCGTTTAGGTATGGATGCACACATTTGTATATATTATGCTTTTCTTTGGATGTGATACAAGAGACAAGATGTGAGGCCAGGGGCCAACGAAGCGTTCCAAATTAGTCTTCGGGATTCTCATATATTAAACTAGTGTAGTCTTGACGGCGAACTAGTTTCGTTTCAAATTAAGATCAAATGTACTTTAGCATTCATTAGTCAAGTGGTGTTCTAGATCTCAATGCTTATCTATACTTATTATAAAATTTTAACTGATAGTTTTCTGTACATGAAGTATATTTGAAAAAAAAAAAAAACTATTGTTAGAGGCCTTTATTAACGTAACCCAAAACAATAGTTGTTAGAACATGTATTTCTTTATCGATGTATTCGTTACACTTTTCACTAACGTATTGCAGTAAGCATCACTTAATATTAAGTTAGATTTATTGCAATCCATCCATATATCAATTTATAATAGTGCTTATATCTAAGCCTAAGGCGTAGTTTTTCTGATGGGATGGGAGGGCGGTATGTTAAGATAGGGTTCTAGAACAAGAGTGTAAATATGTGGGTGTTTATTTTTTATTTTATTTCTTTGTCTTTATTTACTGATTTACTAAGGCCCCACAATTTACTAAAGGTGAAAGCTTATTTTTTTTAAAGTAGGAACCGTTTTAAATGAAGAAAACTGAAGAAATTCTTAGAAAACGAATCCCTAAGACGTAACAAGAGACATAGACATAAAACATTTTGTGAATCCTTTGTTGATGTGTTCCATTTTGTATAAATAAATGGTTACTGATTATTTTTTTATCATAGTGTCCACTATAGTACATTATACTTTAAAAGCATATTTATGCTATTGTGTTTTGTGTTATGCTATGCTATGTATACCTACACATTCACACCACAGATCAAAGCCAATGACATTCATCGCGGTTGAATATTGGTAACGTTATTACGGGTACAATCGATCGTTCGACGTTTGTTTCGGTCAGCTGTACGCCGCTTCTACGCAATACGTGGTCCAAAGTTTTGGACGTTTAACAAAACAAAATGTGTATTATATTATAATAATAGTGTTTCTGTTATCATAAAGCTTAACCATCGTGGATTGTACACATATTTACTTGTATGATATGGGTACCACGATTCATGCAACCGGGTCGTAACGTCGCGAGTAACGGTATCGTAATAGACATCACTATCATACCATTATCACAACTCATACTGTCCCACTGGGATCAGGTATCGTCTCAAATAAAATATCGTCTTTTGTAGTCCATCGAAGTGCGAGCGACAATAACAAACAAACGTATCATCTTAGCCATACAGAGTAGCAATAAATTTTTTATCGGCCACAGACTGAACTATAATTTTAACTGTGACCTCCATCTATGTAAATAAATTTTCCATTAAATAAAAAAAGTAAACGTAAATTCGGAACGTCCAAAGTTAAAGACCCCGCGGGGCCACAACACTGGCATTTATTGGCAGATAGATTTTCAACAGGCGGCTCAGCTGAGTGATGGTCGAAAAGAAAACAAAAACACAGCGTTCCGTCCGTCGTTATTTTTACGCTGTGCGATATATTAGACAGGCAGCGTATTTGCAATTTTGTAAGAGACTGTAAGCCAGCATTTAATTAATGCAAATATTATATTATTTTGGTCATGCTAAGCCCTGATGTTACAGTGGGAGACCGGCCGGTTAACTTGACACCCAAGATGCAAATACTCCCCGAAAGTAATTTTTCATAATAATATAAAGAGAGCAGGGACGCATGAGAAAATAAGTGAATATATAGATCAGAAATAAAAGCTTAAATTTCGATTTTAGTCGGTATATACAATAGATACAAGTACATCTGTCTGTCAGTGTTTTATGCGATGCGTGCATCACACAAAAGCTATTCCGCTAATTCAGACGTGGTTGAATAGTTCAGCTCTATATTGTCTGAATGAACTTAAATGCTTCTTTTACATGTTACATCAAGTGAGTTGGATGAGACCGGAAACAGAGCTCGACGTCGAGCTATTACAGTCATACAAATGGGAGATCGGAAATCTCCTGAATTCCGAAGAGGAATTATTAAGTTTAATACCTTCGGCGAAGATTGAAATTGCTGACAAAATACAGTTAGATATTTTGGTAAAAAACTTAAGACTGAAGATTACGTGTCCATTATGTATGAATCTTAACAGTAAATATACATACAGTGGAAATTATTCATGTATTGGATATATTCCGCCGAGACAGTCGGCAAATATCGAAATGTAAATAATATTCAACGGCCGCAGGCAAGAGTATAAATTAAATGAATAAATTTCTTCAAGTCGACTTGGACAGAGGTGGAAACATCAAATGTGATTTATTTACTATATATTACAGAATCTGTACAGGAAATGAAATGACAGCAGAATTATAATACTGACAATATTTGCATTATAGCAGTGACACCTGACTACGTGACGGCGACCATTTGATCGGAGGGCCCGGGTTTACTACGTCGGCGACATAAAAACTCAATAACAGCTCAGCTCACTTTCCGTACCTACCTATGTTTACTGCAGGCCTCGGCAAACATGGATGCATCGAAAGTAGTATCTAGTACTAACACAGAATAAATCCATTAGCAGTCCAATCCAGGATATAATTTTTCCCATATAAGAATAATGCCCGGAACTTACTCCAACGCGTAGCTCTCCATTGCGGATCGGTGAATGGATTAATAGCCAAACCAAGTGTCAAAAGAAACGAAACCAAATAATTATTAACAAATCATTCACACACGGAAGCGTTAAAGAAACTTTTCCATTAGTTGTCACCCATCCAACGACCGTCAGCTCTAAAGTTGCCCTCCTCGATCGATCAGTTACGAATGGCGAAACGTGAGTCTATGAAAATTTCAAACGTAATATAATAACTATTGATCGCTTTAAATATATTCAGTTGCTACAACTTCAGATCGGTCCGCGAAATCAGTAAGCGCAAAGTAATTTCAATGTTGAAATAATCCCCAGGCTGTTA
>DWPT01008246.1:0-10318 GCA_018251895.1 Agathymus mariae mariae
CATCGTCGCCCATGGACATCAGCAAGACCAAAGGTATCACTGATGCGTTGTCGGCCAGGAAATGAGAAGAAGGTAAGGAGAAGGTTTTGTTATATACCTATTAAGGTCATAAAGGAAATTTTTAGAATCTTACTATGTATCTTTTATTTATACTTATACATTATATATTATACTCACATATATATATATATATATATTAAAAGATATATTTAACAATTAAACTACAAAATGTTGAAATCAGTTAGCCATATTCATGATTTGAGGCAGAGGAAAAATTAAGGTAGAATTATAAAAATCTATAATGAGATAAAATATAGAATTGCAGCATAATGCACTGTGCTGCATTTAATTTTTTCTTAATATTTCCTGTAGAGTCGGTAGTAATGTCAATATCAACATTTTAAATATTTCATTACATTTCCTTCAGTAGCGTACAACGACCAGCATCCTATATTACTTTGAGCGAGCGCAGCACATAACATACTTAGAGCTAAAACAACGGTAAATAGTTTTACAACCCTGGAATTCTTGGTAATAAAACCCAACATTGTGAAATATTTTTTGCACGCCTGGCAATAAAACTAATTTTGAGATCTTTAGAAATGTTAGTAATAAATTCCAACAATTTGAATTTTTTAGCACTTTGTTTGAGCTGTAGTGAGTAATATCATAGTTCCGAGTCCATTATCATGCCAAATCTGTTATTTCGTCCATTCTTTTAATCCAATTTTGGCTTTTTTATAAAACGGTGTATAACTCTTGGATTCGTGTAATGTTATACGATAATATTTTAATTTAATACTACAAGTAACTAGATCCACAAAAGACCCGTATGTTTGTTAAAAGTTATGAATACATTTTGAATAAAATAACTGAATATTATTATTATAATTGAGAGTCCAAAAGCCTTTGTTTAACATAAATAAACTTGGTATTGTTTAGATTGTACATTTTGGGTCCGTCTAATAAGTTCCGCAGTGAACTGAGTACCTACGAACTATCTACGAAGTACGTCTATGAATAGATGATAACGGTTCATAGATACTACGGTCGTAGCCGATGCGTAGTGACTAGATGCGCTACAAGAATATTGATCTAGGCGGTTTGATTTAAAAGACACGTAGTGGACCGCACTAACCTTGGAAAATATTGTAAAATCAAAAAGGCCGTCATTTGTTTATATACGCTGTTATATATACATTTATATATTATGTATGTTTATTATAGAGTGAGTTGATAAAACTTATGAACGTTAAATATCATTTATTTCATGCGATATAGTCGGAATAAACCATAGTTCTGGATAGTCTATGGTAAATGTCAACTGTCAGATATGTCAGCCATATAAACCTCAGTTACTCAAGACCGCGCTTGCGCCGAACGTGCGCAATGATTTGAAAATAAAACAACATGGCGGATACTAACAACGTGTCTACGGAGTTCAGCCCGTCTAAATATCCGACACACACACACACACACACACACACACACACACACACACACACACACACACACACATATATATATATATAAATACAAAGTAAAAAAATACACCACATATATACCGCAACTAACTTATGAATATCATCAACGTCTAGCTTACATTTTGTATCAACAAATAGGATGAATAAGAGGAAAAGTTACGTTCATTTTATATCATCAATGTTAATGTTGGAAACATCCAATGTTATCTTTATTATTAGAACAAGCTTGTTAAAGATAGCTCAGTGGGTTGAATATCGGGCTCCGGTACGGGAAATACGAGTTCAAATCCTGTACACACTTTTAGTTTTTATTATTATGTGCATATTACTAATTAATCATTACTGAGAGGAAAGATGAAGGTTCTCCATAATGTTCTCGAAGGTGTGTGAAGTAATAAAAAACAATACTTCAATCCATGGCGGACCATGTTCTTATTCCCTTTCATTGTGAGAGTGGGTCGGAGTCTAGCAGTGGAGAAACTGTCACCTGTAAAGCAAGTGCACGATAATTCCTTAGTATTGTACAGATCTAGAAACATCTTTGTTGTATTTCATGTTAAAAATACCTGCCTACTGTAACGAAGACGGGGAAGACAACGAAGGCAGATTAATTCATCAAAAACGTTAATACGGTAACTTTAATTATGTTTATAAGCAATATTGCAATACAATACTTGTCAGGGTACGTTATCTTGAAGAATGGTTACTTGTAATATAATATAAAGCTTATGTGTGGTGAACAATATTGTAAATTTGAATGTATTAAAAACCAACGGTAAAATGTTCTGCACGAAACTAATCAAAGGATGATTCAGTGCGACACACATATTTCTTTTTACAATTTGAAAACAAATTCTTTTCAAGTGTATCTCGTTCCGAATCATTTGCACATTGTCTCGCGTCCAATCTTTACGAATAATGTTCGGCAAACATAATTTTGTTATCATTACTTTTACATTTAAGGTATTTTCAACTCTCTGTCAGTGCGATAAGACGTCAGGTGAGTTATGGATAGTGTTACATCATTGTTTGTGATACAGCATCTTTGTTACCCGCCGTTTGTTCGCAAACTAACGGTAATTCAGGTTTGGAAAGCTACGAGCATGTAGAAATGAGGTTCTGTAGCATTCAGATATTATACTTTGTAGTATGAGAAGCTTGTGCGCGTATGATGAAATACACTACAAATAGCACTACGAGAATTAACCGTTTGTTACGCGCCGACATTATAGCCTAACGTGGCAGATCTCGTAATGTAAGTAAGTAATGTCGTCAGCATTCTTATTATCTTAAAATATTGATTTTTCTGTCAATAGCCGATGAATGGTAGAGGCACGTTTCATGGTAAGTGGTCACTGCCGCCCAAGAGTTTCAGTAATATCATGGTCATCTCAGTGTGGTCGGCCAGGCATTATCCCGGGAACTGCTTTTAACTAGTTTTCCGATGCTACAGTCGAAGCACTTTAAAAATATTTCATAGGTTGATTGATTCTAAACGGAGAGTGTGGGTTAGTCAAGCGCGTGAATAGCCATACCCTAACCATCGGGAATAACCAGCAGACCTAGCAGAAGGAATTCTGCTAAACGGCCTCGTCTATTGTTCAACCAGGTATACTAGTAGTGTGCGGTGGCTTGAATGCAAAGATGAATGAAGTCCCTTACACACCAAAGACGTTCATAATTTTTGATTTTTATTTATTTTTTATTTCCGTAGGTATTTAAATAATCTTTTCTATGGAATATTGTACTAAATATCCTGACTTTATAAAACAATTACCACTAGTGTTGCAGTAGAAATCAGATGTGGTAGTATCTCACCGCTTTTTTTGGGTCCAAAATATATACTCGTATGAGAAAATATTGTACTTTTGAAGGAAAAAGAGACGAGTTGTTGCCTGTGGTGCACTAATGATGGATACGGCTGCTCGCTCATTGTCCACGTACACAATAGATAGCTTTACTTCCACTACGTACAGTACATGCAATAGGTTTTTTTTTTAAGTAGCGATTACTACTTAAATATTTATTGGGTGCGGTATTTATACATAATATGTTGGAATAAAGTTCGATTCTCTGTTTAAGGTTTAATACCAATAAAAATACGAAGCACCTATTTTTGTTTGTTGCAAGGATAGTCGTTTTTACCTTAAATATTCAAAATATTAATAAAATTCCTATACCGGTTTACTACCGTGATGCACACGACTTTTGTGTACAACAGCTTATGCCGTGTGCTTTGAAATAGATAAATTTTTATGTTACAAAAGTTTCATTTTAGAACACGAAGCCTCACTCTCCTTCGAGGAGATCCGTCGTCCTCACCCTCTGCACACACACACACGTTACGATCGCGGCCGGACCCGACGTGTGATCGTAATAAACACATTTCGCTATCTCATTCCCAATATATTCTTGTTAGAGCGCTCGAACCCAGACGCTAACGAGAGAAAGCGGCCACCGCGCCCGCTTCTGCGAAATTGAGAGAGTTAAGATAGATTTAAGGTCTCGTGAACCTTATACCCACACTGCACAGTGTACAGCTCGGGGTGCTTATGTAATGCGTATCGGAACACTAGAAAGCTGCGTTTCGACTTCCATAAATCACCTCGTTGCTCGTTGCTGTACATCGCCGGTGTTGTTTTTTTCTTTATGGTTTCTTTAGAAAAGACCTAAAAATCTATATTGTAAAATAAACCGAGTAAAATTGTTGTTACTTTAATTCTTATAATAAAACTCTGTCTCTGTCTGGATATTAAACTTATTTATGTTGATATAGAGGTATACATTTATATCGATGTAGACGCTAGAACTAATATTATAACGATACATAGAAAATTCTATATTGATCTTAATTATTAAAGAAGCAAAAGATTTTCATATGTATACGATAAATTGTATCCTGCTATTACATAAAATGGTTGTGTTCTCGCAACCAGTATCAAAAAGCGTGATCCAAGTTAAGTTAGGCGTTTCATAAATATTTTTTATGTCTGTTTTATAACTTTGGGTTAGATTTGAACAACATATTATAACAGATGATTTAACCTGAGTGAGTCAGAATTGTATTAGAGAGATCTTTTTTATTAAATCAAATAAGTAATGCGTAGTAAGTTTATGTAAAATTGCCAATTCTGATTGTTTCCTACGTATTATTAGTAATTCACTCTCATTTTACTTTGAGAAAACAGTGTCGTTATGTACAAGAGATATAGATCTAAATATTTTTAATCAAGAATTTCTTAAATATATTATATTTGCCTCGTACACTCAAGCATACTTGATTAATTATTATTTACACTGGTAAAAATAACATGAAAATGTGTGCAATAGTTTTCGAGATAATAGCAATCAGACAGATAGATTAAAACAGTTTTATAATATATATAAAAAAGTGACACCTACCTGTACTTTTACAGTTGAATGAATATTATCAGTAGCTTATGATAACGCAGACGGCTGCTCAAAAGATGGAAAGCCACATTTTAAAACATTTTCGCGAGGTACTTGCGAAAAGGCTTAAGATAGGGGATAAGTAATGTAACTTTTTTGCGGACAGGCCGAAAGGCACTTAAACTTTGATCGATCGATCAGAGAGGCATCGCTCAAAGACGTTCAGAAAAATATATTTCATGTATCTACTGAAAGTGGAGTGGAGATTGATGGCCACTGGGTAACTTTTTGGTCGACTAATATTAGTCAAATGGATGATAATAAATCAATGATATGACGAAGAGAAAATTTTCTGGTCAGCTGACGCTGTTTTATTTAACGAAATATCGATGTGTAGTCGATTATTGGTCATTTATTAGCAAAATAAACAGTAACAAATCATCTAAGTAGTGGTAGCCTAATGGTTTGAACGGAGGTCTTCCGAACGGGTGACTTGCGTTCAAACCCTGTACTCATCTGTGATTTTTTTAATTATGTGTGTATTACTTATTAAATATCATTTTCTTCTAAAAAGGAAAACATCATGGGAAAACCTAAACCTATGCGTTCACTATAATGTTGTAAAGGTATATAAAGTCTACCAAACCGCATTTGAGCAGCGTGGTGGACTGTGGCCTTCATTCCCGTCATTGTAAGAGAAGATCAGAGCCTGCTGGACAATATGGGTTATAATAATGATGAAGATGACAGCTCAGTAGTGGAGAGATACCTTCCGAAACCTCGGGTTGTTGGAGACGAAATACAGTCCGAAAGAGTAGAGTGGAACGTATGATTCTCACACTTCGGACAGTGTCTGAATGGGGCGATGCCAATCTTGTGAGATTCAACGCCACCTAAACGCAGACGTGTCTGTTCAGCGCCAAGAGGAGTCCGTTCATCTTGGCTCCTACTTTTCAGAATGTATTCCTGGAATGCACTAATCGTCTTTAATTGTTGGGAGTTTAAGTTTCATCGAACCTCAACTTTGGCCGGTTCATCGAGTCTATGGCTAAAGCGGCTGCAAGGAAACCGAGGGTCCTTGCGAAGGTGAGGTAGTACTTTACACCGAATTAGCTTTTAACCCTGTATAAAGTTCAGGATCGACCATGTGTGGAGTACTGTTGTCACATTTGGGCTGGTGCTGGCAAATGTCATCTATCTGGGTTGGACTCGATGGAGAGGCATGCAAAGAGGCTTATTGGTGATCGAAACCAATCTACAAAGCCTTGAGTACAGGCGCAAATTTACAGTCTCTCGAATTCAAATTCAAAATCATTTAATCATGTAGGCATTCTATAAATACACTTGTGCACGTAAATTTTTGATTCTACTACCGTTTCGGAAATATGCTTTAACATTGAGGAGAAGAAACGGCGAAAGAAACTCCTCAGCACATCTTTTAAACAACATAGTAATAAAAAAAGCCTCTGCGGAACCGGTTTCGACACTATTATTTCCAGGCGTCCTTGTCATTATTATATTCATCTATACTACAATATCCTTTGCCTATAAGCTGTGTTTTAATGTGTCGCTTAAAAGTACCAATTGGTAACTCATGTATCTCGGTCTTCTATAGGGTACATTTTCGAGAGTGTGCACAGGAATTATTTCAATGAATTTCCCCGTCGCAATTCCTCCATCGGATAACTTGACGTACTACAGGTATCCACCCTTACGTAGTACCTGTGTACTACCTGTAGGTTTGCATATTGATTCATAATCCGCACTGCAAAGGACTGGAATAACTTGCCCGCGTTCTCGGCTACTTACGATGTGGGAGTCTTTAAGAGGAGAGTGAACAGGCTCTTATAAGTTAGTGCGTTCAACATCGTAGACTTCATCACCACCTACCATCAGGTGGGATTGTTGTCAATTAACTGTAATTATCTTATTTAATGTAAAAAAAAAAATTATTAAATTGTTCCGGAAAATCTTATATCATTAAAGATTAGTATTAAAGCGTAAATAATTATAAGATTTTCGGTTTTAGAACGGCAGATAGTGTAAGCAATTATTCCTTGTAGACACTTTGTGTTTACTACCTGAACATCATCGTACTTATTACAACATAAATCATCCAGTTACATACCCTCTAACTGGGTCATATTTCAATTTTAGAAGTATGTATTTGCTTAATAGATAATTATTGTAATGGGATACGAGGAGATCAATATCGGATGCTTCTATGAAGCTTTCTTTTAAATATTTTTATAACAATCTATAAAATTTGTACATAAAAAGGTTCTAGATGGATACAGCGTATTCAAATTGCCAAAGTATTAATGTTTTACGAAGGGAAAAGTAATGGTTACGTAAATTTAACAGTACTTCGTAGAAGAAAAACGTTTTGTTTTTTATATTATCTACTTCTAAATTACTGCCTGCTGTTACAGCTATCTGTATCTGTATCTGTGTGTCTGGTTTGCATCATTTCAGATATAAGACAAAACGGCTTATATATCTTTTCCTAGCGGTGCTTGCATGCCTTACAGTATTACGTGCATTACAGTAGGTTGGAAAGGGATAAGTCAGCTTGAAGGTTAACATGGTCATGTGAGTTTAATTTAATAATCAAACTCTGTAATGCTTAGTAGTTTTCAATTCCTATAAATTTAATATGTTAACATAAACTCACTGTTATTAAATAGTACAAATAATAATGGATCGGAAACAGAACCATGAGTACTTTGAGGTCACCAAAACAAATTCTGACTTCCCAAAATAACATCCATATTACTTACCCTCTGTGTACGATTATTATGTAACATATAATTAATTTAAATTAATTTTACCCTTTTTAAATCTACCATATTATACATAAATTATAACTGATCCTTTTCTGTACACGGAGGATGTATGAGAAGAACTAGGGGCCATTATTAACGCAGCAGAACACAGAACAGCAGTTGTTAGATTTGTTTGTCAGTATGTCTGTATGTTTGAATGTCTGATTGTCTGTGTGTATGTATGCGCTAATCTCAGAAATGGCTTATCGGATTTCGTTATGGTTATCACTAACGTATTATAGAAAGCGTCACTTAACATTTACAGATCGTTTCACTTCAATCCGTCCATAAATAAAAAATAAAGAAGTATATTTGTAATTGCTAGAGCAGAAAACCTAATTCCTTAAACAATGCAATTGCTATTTCTAAACTTAGCTTGTAGTTTTTCTGAAGCGAAGCAAGGGCAGTTAGCTAGTTTTAAATAAAGAACAGGCGTACGAACCGACAACAATACGACAATTAATTTGTTCTCCCAGGTGCCCTCACTAGAATAGTTAGTTAATAATAAATAGACCAATAATCACTAATTTTGTTTAATATCTTATAAGATTATCTTGATTCAAAAGGCATTTCGTAGTTTGTATTATCATTAAAGCTTTTTTTACTTATTTTAAATAAATATATTTTAAACGTAGCAAATATCACACATTTTTATGTTGTAATATTTTTCATCATCATCAATTATAATGTATAATTATAAAATCATATAATGAAAATTATAATAATTTAAAAATTATCATAATACGGTTTCAAAATCAGAGTCAAAGTAAATGTAAAGTAGATAGACTGTTAGGTTATTGTCAAATGTTAAATATCACCTTCAAAAATGTTTTCTGTGCCACGGTATTTTAATCGTGATGTTAATCCATGCCACGAGTTGATGAGCTTATTTTAAAAATCATATAATAAAATTTTCAGTTAAGTTTTCATATAGGTATCGGGCTATAATTGGTTTTATTTTAGCTATTAAGTGATGGACCGGCTACATTACCCCAGTTACAAAGTTAAACATACGTCTTTAATCTAAGGAGCTATTTTCTGGATTTTATTCGATGCCGGTGTCAAGTAGTTTTTGCACGGCAAAGTTAATGCCACAAGATAACAGTAAATATTCTTATTAATTTTCCCGTTGTTACAAAGTACAAACATCCAAAGGTTCAACGCTACATCACAATTCTCGGGTACGGAGAAAGCTTCGAAATTAGGTTCCATTTGGCAGCAATGCAGCTTAAATCTGCGTTGATTGCGCGTCATTACCGACCGCGATGTACCATTACTTGCACGTTGAGTTATTACGGTGTGACGGTGAGACGGTGAGACCGAAACATTTATCGTTGAATACCAATCATTACGCTTTGTGGAAGGCCTTGAAGTGACTTAAAAATCTACGACAATCGTCGGTGAGCCGTGACAGATATGTATGTGATGAAACAACTTGTATTTCAAAACAGAGCCGATTTTGGACAGGACGCTGGTTGGTAGACGTATTTGTAGGTCGAATGGAAATTCCAAATTTAGAAAATAAAAATATCCACCAGCCTCACACCTACCTGTTGGACAACGTCCGCCAGCGACCGTGTGATTTGGAAACGACACGATAAATTCACGTTATATTTGTACATTGTTTTATTTTTTATGTAACTAGTCGACCAACGAGCAGACGAGCCACTCGATGGTAAGCGGTTACCGTCGCCCATGGACAGTAATACCGAAGGCATCATAGATATATTGCCGACACTTCGACCGAAATACATATGAAACGTTTCACGGTCAGCCTTTATAGGAGGGTGGTAGCTGCTAGATTGTCGGGTATAATACCAAACCACCATACAAGTACGGTCGGGATTAAACCGGCTGGTACAGAGCCCCGTGACTTCCAACAGGAGGGGCCGGTCGCCATAGCTTCGGCAGCACGGTGCGTCACGAAGGGGGAAGGTTGGGCTTGGATTGAAGAATGGATGGAGTCCCTTACACCCCATTTCTTAGATTGGTTCAGAATTAGAGCACATTACGTTAAGGGGAGCTAGCCCACATCGCCAGTTTACATATATTTTAAATTCCTTACAAATCGTATTGAATTTCCAAGTTCACAACTGCTGAGGTGTTTTCGGTTCACCAAATTGAATATAAGAATTACCGTCACGACCGACAAGTAAACAAGGCTTTACGGCTAATATAATACGATGATAATATCACTCGTAAACTTTTAACTTTAGTTTTTATTGTCAGCTCGTTGCGGGGAGCTTTCGGCGGTTATGACTTGCTGAGAAACTCCTTGGTATTATGGTTGTCACGCGTCACTTCGGAAACTAAATATGACATTTATGTATATATATATATATATATTTAATACGAAAGTAGCAAAATAATTTGCGGAGTGAAGTGGCCATTCCAACCGGTGGACATCTGTAATCGACAAGAAAAAGGATACATTTTTATTTGTTTCGTAACGGTACGATTATTATCATTGCCCTCACAAAGCGGCCCTCGAACACGAGCAACCATCTTCGTAAGAAAGGTAGCTAATAAATAATTTACGTTAGGAGTCAAGAGGTTATTCAGTCCTACTCAAGTTTGTAAATAGGATTTTGGTTGGAAGCGATGCTCTCTAAGGAGGCC
>DWPT01008247.1:0-10317 GCA_018251895.1 Agathymus mariae mariae
GTTTAGCGTTACATATTTAATTTAAACAAATATCGTACTTATTACTTATTAGGTACATTAATGACTGCACGTTACAAAAGTCGAAAAGTTTGTACTGTTAAACAATAACATTAAATCGTTAGTATTAAACTATTTTCAAAAATAAAAATTCTAGTCTAGATTTGCTTCATCATAGCTTTCTAGCCACTGTTTACATAAATAAATTCTTTTTATTCTTCAAGTACTTAACATAATAGTTTTCAGTGTCAATCAGACTTGATATTTTTATCATCAAATGTGTAGAGTTGTATTGATCGCTATAAATTATACAACAATCCGGCATCAAAGAGGAATCTGAAGAATTTCTTCAAATAATTACTTTCTTATTATTACAATTATCACTATATAACTAATAAATCTACTACTAAGGTTGAAGTTTAAAATAACGCTACGCCTGGTGCGCCTAATGCTACGCACCTTGGCACAAAACCGGTCACATAACGAAATTTTAAAAATTCGTTATATTTTTTATGGCTTCTTGATTGAGCGAGGGGAGGAATTTGGAGAACGGCGTCCGCTAGGGGTTGCTTGGTTTGCCGCCGCTTCGCGCCTGCGCACGTAGTTCGCGCCACTGCTACGTTGCTTGCAAGCCAGATGTTCTGAAAAGCTTCCTACCTGTCGTCGTTTCAATGCTCTGCATTTTTATAAATTAACTATAAAATGTGGACTAGGGCTAGCATTTTATTTTTTGTTATTAGTGAAGTATTTAGTGACTAAATTAAATATGTGTTTTGTAAATTGTGGCCTTTAACTGTTATCGGGCGTCTCGATGTCCACGAGTTCACTCGAGACCAACAAAGCGGCGGACATTTTATTTTGAGTACTCGATAATGTAGCGTTTGCGTTGAAAACATTAAATGTCGTTTTATGGTCCTGAATTCGGATATCGTTCGCTTACACCTTTCGTAAGTATAACAATTTATTCATTGGTGCTTTCTGTGAAATTCAGGTATAATAGCGCCGTACTTTGAGAAGCGGTTATGTCTACGAATTACCGCTAGGTCGATGATATTTTGGGGAAAATGTCGTGTAAAAGGTGACGTAAGCGAACTTGAACATATTCAGGTGTCGCCAGGGACCTTAAGCATTATATAAAGCATGTTAAATTTCGTATCGACCCAATCCTCTTCGGAGGCTTCTCACTTATAATTTCCGCGCGCGCGGCGCCCCTAACCTCTTCACTAATTGAATTGAGATGATTACGATTTGTCGTTATGAAAAATTTGAGACATTCGATATGTTAATAGAATGTTGATGTTGTATAGCGATGCCGAGGGGGGTGAAGCGAGGGCCGGTAGAGGGCGAAGCTGAGGTGGTGGTACGGGTCGGGGCGTCTCCGTCGCACACCACGCTGCTGGACGACAGCCCGAGCCAGCCCATCAGTTATCACTTGCTGGACCACGGCTATGGTGCCACGCCACAGCATCAAATTCGCCGTGAGGCGCCCTCGGCACCGCCCAAGACATCTGAAGTAAGTCAGCATCCACATTAAGTTTTTGTAATTTGTATTATAGACATTTCTTTAAAATCCTACAATGAATAATACAGCAACTATAAAGCCAAGTAACCACCAGTTTTCATTCACATACCATTGTTTAATGTCCATTTTGTTACTTATTACAAATCAGCTGATTTCATTTAGTGTTTCTATATATTTCTTTTAGGTTCTTGGTGACCTTGAAAATTTATTTATTTTGACTTGTTTGTACCTTTGTCATGATCTTTTAACACTTTGAAATATATAATTTTATATAGGAAGACTCAAATTATCATTAAAATCTTATGATATTCTATTTTAAATCTTCTGAAGAAGTAACTTTTTGAAGAGTTTTTGAGTTATTGCTAATTCTGTAACTTGTCTCATGATAAATTTAGGAAAAAGCAGAGCTAAACATAAGTTAAGTATTAGATTAACACATTTAACCTTTACATTGGGTTAGTACAAGACTAGCTAAGAAATAATGTTAATTTAGGTCAATAACTTTTTTCATTTCAGTGTTTTAACTATGAGAAATGCATTGGTTTTTTTTAATGATTTGTCATTCATCTGTGAATAATAATTTTGAGGGGAAGTAAGATGGACAGACTTAAGAAAATGTTTTAGGATTTTATCATTATTCTTTTTGAGTTTTATTTAGTAAATTTGGAGCCTCTAGGTCAAATGGGTGGTCTACAAAAGTTATAAATATGTTGACTAAAGTTTAAAAATAATAATCGCAGCACATTATTACTTACAGCAGATAATTAATATGATGGTGGGTTGTGTGGCCACTTTCATGAGACTCTTATTAGATGGGATTTTAATTTGTCTCCTCAACATGTCTTGTTTCATTCTGCATTAAAAAAATTGTTAAATTTAAATATTTTCTCATGTCTACAGATCTACATGACCTCATGTCTACATTTTAACACAATTATTTCTATCATTTTCTTTATTCTATTTGAATTATCTCACAATACGTTATTGCTAATGACGGACTGTCCAAATATTCATTATTTGGATTATTAGTAGTGCACAATTAAATAGATTTCGGATGGATTTAATTAAATTTTATAAAACACTCTTTCATATAATTTTAAACTTATTATACACTTTGGTTTTACTTTAAATATCTTTCATTTGGGATCATGTCTCTTCTGAGTCCGGGAATGGGTTATAATAGTAATGTAGTATAATCATGATTTCTTTTGATGGCTGTAATTTACATGATATTCTATGGTAGCATAGGTTTTTTGTGAATCAAGTGGACTAAAAGCAGCTTTAGATCTCTAGCTAGTTATAAAAAAAATACAGTTGTAGAGCGTGTAGGGTCATCAACCAGCAAACATCATGGCCTTAATCATAACATTTATGAAGCTGAATTAAGAATAGCTTACTTTAGACCACAAAATTATTTCGTAATCGCAATCAGTATCGCGCGCCATCATGGCAAAGAGGGAACGCTTGCGCTGGTTATCTTCTCTTGTCGTGAGTGAACTCTGAGCTTGTTTATAAAATTCATTCATTGTAATTATCGGCGGAATTTATCTATTTTTGATCCATTGATATTTTCGTTAGGACGGTATTAGTGAAATAATAACCGATCATGTATCTGACTCATGTAACCGATTTGAGTAGTTGAAATGTTATATTTTGCTTGAGTTAGTGAATTGCAGTATCAAACGAAAAAGGTTAAAAAAAATGCAGATACAGAAGTGGGGGATTTAGCTTAAACAATACATATTATTATTATATTTTATCTGCACTTTAGAATAAATGTTCCTCGTGTTCGATTGCATTTGTTTTATATAGCCCCCACTCGCCGGGCCGACACAGGATTGTTTTAGAAAACAATTGATGTGGCATAGCAACCACGTTGCAGCGACGGCGGACATATTATAACCCTCGGTGCAACGCGGACGCGTTTAAAAGCGTTGCTTTTGCTTAACGGAGATCGATCGGCGTGTGTGATGCCGGTCGGCTTTGGATGAATTTGTTTTGCGATGCGCATACCCGGGACTTAAATTCGGCGCCGCCCCACTCGTATCGCGAAAGTTTGCACGCGCCTTTCGCACAGGACGCTCCCTAGTGAATTTTGTGAAACATTTCAACTTGCGTCCCTGACTTCACATATATTTTTATGTCCCGTTAATGGGTTCCGAGACTTGGTTATCATTTGATTCGTTCCGGTGACCCGATCGCGGAAAATAGACAAATAATTGGTATGGTTGTGTATTGTAATGAGTAAACGGAATTGTAATGTGTTGGATGTATTAATTGTTTTGTCTCAAATTATCTAGTTAGCTACAGATTAGGTAATTCCAACAAAAACTCACTTACGTTAGATGTTGTTATCCTTTAATTGTCTCTTGATTTTTGAGATTTATAATTCATAATTGTAGGCAATTAATTCCTTTATAAATGTGTAATCCATGGCTGATACCAAAGGGTGCACGGTCTAGTTTAATAACAGATCGAAATCGTTTGTAATTCCGCGGTGAAGCCATCGTTTTTGAGATCCGAAAAAATACCATAATAATCTTACGTAGAACACAATTTTGAACTTTCTGTTTTGAAGATCTGCTTTTGCTTTGTGTTAACGTATTGGCCGATGAATTAAGAAATGGTATTTTATTGATGTTAAGAGCTTAGGTGTCGTTACGATATCTCATTTGGCAGTCTCATAAATAATTACCAGACCGGCATCATCGCTGAACGATAGGTGGCAACTTGCCGAAACTCGAGATCGGAACGAAAGAGAATTTTAATTTTGCGTAAAACAGCTGAAAGATTAACCTTAAACTTGTCTTTTTGTCAAGCCGTATTTAAAATAGTCTGTAACAAGTGCAGTGGATGGACACATGTGCTAGCAGTTAGTGGTGTCACGAGTGATCACACGCGCGGTGTGGGGACGCCATGTGGCCGAACCACCATGGGGTCACGTGGCCAGGTACATCCTGCGCGCGTATACGTTGCGCAATTCAACTGTCAATGCCCTTATCGTGTCGTTTTAAAGACGCTACGATTACCCCCCCGACGAACATAGTAACACTCCTCTACGCTTGCACGTAACAGCTGAAACAACTGCTTTACCAGTTCGTATAAAGTGAATCAGTTTTGTACACATTCATTAAACCGGTTAGCGGGAGCCACTGCTCCACTGTGAATTCTTCAATGTTTTTAAATATAGACGATCACAGAGAGCGTTAATTGTTTATGATAATGGGGGAAGCGAATTTGTTTAACGCAAGGGTGTCAAATTTTATTTTGGATGTCAAAGTTGGCACATCTGCTCTGATTTAGTCAACCCCGACGTAGAAGCACACAATAATGCCCGAGTAACATATTGCTAGCGAACTGACAATAGTTCGTCTTCGTTTTCAATAATAATAAAAAAAGTTTGAGATTAATAAATTGGCATTCTTTCGCTAGAGGTCCCTTCCGAGAGCCTGGCCTTTTGTGTTGGTTCTAATTTATGTCGCGTATTGTGTCGGTACGGGTACCCTCCCCGTACACTTCCTTGAAGGGGCTTTGGCCCCGAGCTGTTTCAACTTGGATTAGTTGCATCGGTTCATTGAAAATGCCTCGCGCATCAATCTATCTCCGCGTATTTCTATTTCGTTAAGTGCAACGCAAATGTTGATACGCATTTGTTGTTCTATAAGTGAACGAGTTACGTGTGAAATTGGACGCGCAAAGATTTATGTATCAATTACAATTGATGATACAAAATATAAATGAAACCTTTAAGTGAATTACTTCGCCGGATTCTACCGATATAACGTGTCGATGCAGATGATGCGATGTGCAATGAATGTTGAAGTGGCTTCAACAAGCGACCACAACCACAGCGGCACCAGTACAGCCGCATGATAATGACGTACAGCGTTTTGATAGTGACTCGTGAGATTTGTCACGGGTGTCTAGAGCGAGTGAAACAGTTTTTTATGTTGTTTTAGAGGTGTTTGTTTAGTTAGTGTAACAGAAATGGGAAACATTTGATTGGGTGTCTGTGTTGTAATTTCCAAAGTGACTAGCACTTGTGAAGTGTAATAGCCACCGAAATATCTGATTAGTGCGAGTAGTTATCTATGCTATTGTAGACGTGATATATAGTCACATAAATCCTGACTGTATTTAGTAAAAATAATACATGTTTTTTTTTGGATATAACAAAATATGTACTATAGAAGATACTGTCACCATGATTTAAAAATATAATGCATAAAAAATTAGCAGTAATACGAATTTTTAAGCGGTTTTAGATTGTCTATATAAAAATTTTGGAATATTTTTTTTTTTCAGTTTCAGTACGTCAAATTTGAAAATGCTAGGTGGCCCAATTTGCGTGTTAAGAATTTTGGCGATCACGATTAATTTGCCCGACGTAGATAGATTAGATAAAGTAATAAAATGGTAGAAATCATATTCGTCATAATCCATCTTTTGGTTGAAAATACTTTTCTCATGGATTTTTTTAAATTAACGACTCGTTCCCTGCGTAAGTGCCCTTGGTGTAACAAGTGTCCACGAGCGGCGGTGATTTCTTACCATCCTGATTGTCCGAAATGTAATAAAACATCAGCGGTTGCAAGTTTGGTTATCGATAGATGTCCGTCGGTTTCAGTGGACTCTTTAGGTGACTAGCTGACTAGCTGCTTCCATATCCAGAGAAAGTAGTTCATAAAACGCGTCCTCCGTGCAGGCGGTGAAAAGAAGACTGAATCTGAGCGAGAGCAGCTCCGGCAGTCAGGGGCACGTGGTGCCCATGAAGGCGGACTTTAAGACGCCCAAACAGAAACGCGTCAAGGTCCTCACGCCGTACAGTCGACCGTCCAGTTCTATGAAAAAATACACCGAACGCTCCAGGTACAATACTTTTCATCAAGGTAATGATCTTGTTAATAAATTTTGTTTTAAATTGCGCGATTGCGAAGCTCAGAGCACTATGTACCACGCTGTACCAGCACAGATTAATTGAAATGATAGACATTAACATCAGCGTCGGAAGTTCTTATACCGCCTGAAGGTCTTCAGTTTAAGAAGTGACTAACGGATAAATGTGCCTTTCAAAGCACGGATGAATACTTTAAAATATTATTGCTATCGGTTATCTATCACGTTCCCGAAGCGCCCTCGTTGCTAACTTGGTAGGTCGCTCACAGTAGACGCAGTCTGTCGGGTTACGAGCGCGTCTATAAACTTATATCAATATGATTTTTTCCAATGCATGTAAATTTCTGCTAATACAAAAGTTTGTTCTCTTTCCTCATGCATAACCATTGAGACGTACACAAACCGATCCCTTGCGCAGTTCATTAATGGAGAATGACAATGATATAATCGGATGTAACACGCCTCTCTTTCAAGTTTCAACTTCCTAATTTCGCCGTACATCCCCCATCCTGTAATTGCATTAACTGGCCGATGTCGGGTCTCACGGTTGATTAAACCTTATGATCCCGTGTAACTTTGTTCCAGGTTTGACACGTCATTAGGTCTGCTAACTAAAAAGTTTGTCGCTCTGCTAAAGTCTTCGCCCAACGGTGTTCTAGACTTGAACATAGCGGCGGAACACCTTTCGGTCCAAAAACGTCGGATATACGACATCACCAATGTGTTAGAGGGTATAGGAATATTAGAAAAGAGATCCAAAAACAATATACAATGGAAGTGTGGTGAGTTGAGTCGACTTCATAATAATTGCTCTTATACACTATCACATCCCCTGATATCATAATTTTCGGTGCCATAAATAATTGAAAGTGGCAACGAAATGTGGGTATACACCAGAGCTGACGTCGATACATCGATCCCAATCAGTATCATGATTAGTTGTCTTCGACAGTAGCACTTCGGAAATGTTCAGCCACTGGTTTAAACTGAAGTATTTAAGTTATAAAGGTTTCGTTATAAGAACTAGTGTTTTAATTTGTTATATAAATTATGAACATTTATAAGGATAAGCTGGTAAGTGATAATCGTGTCCACGACGTTGAGGATAATGATGTTAAATTGATGATTCCAGCTTATGACGGAAGGAAGGTTATCCATCTTGTTGTATGTATAAATACATTCATGCATACATAGATTGTGTATAGTGACGACTTCTCATTATGGTAATTGGACAGTCGGCTATTAGGTATCTTGCGGCTGATATACAGGGTGACTGGAAATAGATGTAAAAGATTTAAAGGGGTCAATGTGTAGCTCCTTTGCTGTCAAATAATGTACGGTATAGAACATGTAATGCTAATCTTTAGGGACTATTTATACCTTTTTAGAAAGCTACTAAAACGAGGAGTTTAGTAATGTAATTTTATAGATATAATTTTTTTAATAATCACTTTATATTTTTTTTATAATCACGTAAACAAACGAATAAAACAATTGTCTTTCTTAATTCCTTTGCCTTTGAAGCCACATAATATCAGTTTCTTTCTTTACCTTCATGTGTTTTAAAATAATTTATTTAGATTTGGAAATTAATAAATAATACTAAAATGATATTTTTTTCTTGGAAAGACATTTTTTTATTAATATTTGTTTTTTTTTTTAATAAATGGCGTTTTTCATAAAAAAAAAAAACTTAATCTTCGATATCTCTGAAACCATTGGTTTCTGGTTAGGGTATTCCAGGTAGTTCGATTGGGTATGAGATATACTTTTGCCCATTCAAATCTTTTACACTTATTCCCAGTTACCTGTATAAAAGCCACCACGACCGCCCAGCGGATCGATTATTATATATAGCAGCAAATAGCCATAATGTTGTTTACGTACAGCAGCAACTCGGCATCATGTCGATTGTATACAGCAGCGTATCAAGTTTGTGTGAATTTAAAGCTTTTCCCAGCTATAAAGTACATTAATTCGAATGTTTATGACGAGGCATATACAGAAAATATCAACGATGTATATAGAAAGTTTGCTGCTCTATCGCCACCTGTAAATGAGTACAGATAAAAAATACTTCCTGTGCGTATTACAAATACATTACCAGAACCGCCCTCTGAGAATTTATGTATCGGGCCGCTTGCAGCGGCGACTCGAGTGTCGTCATCGTCTGTATGCTTCTTTTGGAGGTGTGAAGTTGATGCGGGACTTACCTAGCCGTTGTGCCTGGCTGGTAGCAATAGTGACCCTTATTACATCTAGTATACCACGATAGTTTTGTATCCAAGGGGGGTGACAATGAATCATCTAATTTAAAGAAGCAATTTGATCTCGACATTAGAAATTAGTTAAATTTATTGATCTTACGAGTCCATGGACACGCACGCATGGCGGTCCTGTCTGTCACCATCGATAGATATGTACATCATGGCGTGGCTTTGCAAAGAAAATAGTAACGTCCTATAGTATAGTCCGATGTACCGTAAAACGTATGGTGTGTTTGACCTTAGCCCTCTGAAGAAACGTCTAGGACACCTTTTTCTGTCGTTCTCAATTTCAAACGTGTCAGTCATCAGTTACGTCTACTAATTAAACGGATCTACAATAATGTACACCATGTTATATAACGTGGTTTGATATACTTTCATAAGGTTACAAAGATGGAGAATACATATAAATAACGTTTTAATGTCAAACGCAGGTACAGCGGGCGGCGGTGGGGGCGGGTTGCCCGAGGAGGGGCTGGCGCGGCGGCTGCGGCGCGAGGTGCGCGCGCTCGGCTCGCGGGAGGCGCGCGTCACGCGGGCGGTGGCCGCCGCCGAGCACGCGCTGTCGAGGCTGTCGGCGGACCACGGCGCGCGCGCGTACATCACCTACGCGGACTTGCGGTCGATACGGGACTTCCGCAACCAGACAGTCATACCCATCAAGGCACCGCCCGACACCAGGCTGAGCGTGAGTTCTTTTTACCAATACATCAATCCTCCCTGATGGTAAACGGCGATGTAGCCTTAGACGGTGAAGCGCATGAACTTCAAAAACGCCTATTCATTCTTGCCATGTAGTCATTGGTATTTAAGGGCATTGAAATACCGATGCTAACAAACAGTTACAACCCTACGCGGTATGCGTTGTAAATGACGGAGCATATATTAATAATCATTATCTCAATCGTAGCAGTTTCAATGCTGGGTTTGGGATTGGCGAGGTGGTGGGTATTTCGCGCCTCCTACTCCTACCGCGCACGCTCTTTGAATTAGAATAATAATAATAATTGACAGTCCTTGTTCTACATAAGATAAGTTAATGCTTGACAACCATCCCACCTGATGGTAAGTGGTGATGAAGTCTAAGATGGTGAACGAACTCACTTATTAAAGTCTATTCACTCTTCGCTCGAAGACTACTACATTGTAAGTGGGCGGGATTACCGAATCACGAGAGTTATTCCAGTCCTTTGTAGTGCGCAAAATGAATGACGACGCAAATTGCGTCGCAGAGCATCGGCGATGGGAATTCGAATAATTCCTCCGCACACTCAGAATGTACCCTATAGAAAACCGAGAGACTGGCAACTTTGCGACTGTGCTTTAGTCTTCGCAGGTTGGTTTCGACCAAAATCTAGGTCACAAATGAGCCTCTCTTTACACTCCCGTCATTTAAATCCAAAACTAATAGATGACATTTGGCAGCACCAGCCCAAATGTGACAACAGTATTTCGCACATGGTCTAACTTTTGTCAAACTGTTGGTCGAGCTTTGTACAGGGTTAAAAGCTGCTTCGATGTGAATTACTTCCTTGCAGCCGCTTTAGCGTTGAATTTGATAAACCGACCAAAGTTGAGGTAAAAAGTATCTTAAACTCCCAACAACTGGCGACGGTCAGTGCATTCTAAGGATTC
>DWPT01008248.1:0-10317 GCA_018251895.1 Agathymus mariae mariae
AGAGAATAAAAAAGGAAGTGGGATACTACTGGCTCGGAGGTGGGGAAAAAGACAGTAGCAGCTCGGGGAGCCGGGGTCGCATACCCGTGTAACACAGCACAACTTTCGGTCCAGAAGTTGTAGTGGTTACCCCCTGACTTATGTATTATTAAAATATGTATTATTAAAATATAAAATTAAGTTGAGTATAACCAAATATAATGCTGGTTGCATTATGTTTGCGCTCATCATAAATATGTACACATAAAGTAAATTGGTAATTTCAGTTAAGTGTAATATTTACGATGCGTTAGCGAGCAACTGAACGGCTTACAAGTTCTCAATCAATGCTCCAATACAGTCCGACTTCTCTTTGTTTCGTTATCTTCGAGAACATAACATAGAATTCTCAAGTATAAAGTTTTCTTCACCACGCGACTTCTCGCTTCACTGAAGCAAATGAAAATTAATTTCATCAATACCTGGTGTCAAAAATTTTAAGCACATACGCGGATTCAAATTCCGTTCCTCTAACGGAATTGAAAAGGTCTGATTCAAACCACATTCAGATCAGTAGTAGAGCCCTTTAGTTTTTTTTTTCAATTTTAGTTGTTTCGTATCAACCATGACATAGTTTTCTAAATACAGCCCTGGCACGATATTGACTGTCGGTTAAATGAAAATGTTCGGTAGCAACGGCTTTTGTTTACTTTAAACTTTTAAATTTTAAATATAGAAGGTTTCGCAGCTGAAGATATATTCGACATGTCAATGCCAACGCGTATACGAAAGAGATATTCTAAAAAATATTTCAAACTAGAATTCTGTCGGTTCACACATTTTGTGGATCAGACAAAAGATATTTTCAAGTGATAATTTTATATGAAGATTGTGAAGATTTTGAGCGCAATGTTGTATGTTGAGTTCAATCCGTTCAATGGTCCACGTTTAACAGAGTAAAAACATTTTCCTCAATCATTGGCGTCGGGTCGATTAGGTTGAAAATGTAAATAATAACAAAAATACTTTAAAAAAATAGATAAATATGATTTAGTAGTAGATCTTCAGTTCCTCAGTAAGCAAAACAATATATTAAAAAAGATCATTAAAATTGTATGCTAAACTCGAACATTTCTACTGAATCTTTTTTCTTTCATATAGATTTAACGTAGGAACTATGTTTTTTACAATATCGCATACCATGACTTCGACGTCGAAGATTTTTTTTTATACATAACTTAATGTTTGACAACAATCCCATCTAAAGGTAAAAGATGTTAAACGCATTAACTTGGAAAAACCTCCGCTTTTGAACACTGCAATTCGCAGAGTACACACATACATACGTATATATCATAAATATGAGTTCTGTGTCTTTTTGCGTTCTGTGTTATTTTAAACCATTAGCAACGCCACCTTGAAATTCAAAAGAGCTTTTATAAAGCTAGAAATACATAATGTAATGTTGTTGTTATCAGGTATCAATATAAATAATGTATTTATTTGGTATGAATACGACGTTATTCATAATACTGAAAAAACTTTGAATAGCGCAGTTTATATAAATAATACTGGCTTTGTAGCTTCTTCAGCCTAATGTTTTTTTTTTTTCAATAGTCGACTGCCAATTTGACCGTCCTAAAGGTCGTACCTTATTACACTCACATTACGAGAGGAGACGAATCTAAGAGAATCCAATATTTATTCATTATCATCCAGTGACATAAGTTGAGTGTTGCTTTTCTTATTACACTATTAAATAATTAAGAAGGATAATTTAGTAAGTCGGCTTTCTTAATGTCTTCGTCTTTATAATGCACAAACTTTTTTTTCTTTAAATTATTGTCGTTAACTTTTTCACGGCAGCAGCAGGCATTAGCAGGTAGGCAGACAAATGTCTCATTGTCTACCAAACGGCTACAATGTATCAAACAAAAACTTTGTATTTTACAATAGATCTAAAGATGCGGGTCCCCTCTTCGCAAAGTTTCCTTTGATAAAATCATATGCAGGCAAAATAAACGCCGGCAGGTGTTTGCCGTTCCATTGCAGGTGCATCGTTCATGCACCTGCAATTCTTATTTTAATTTTAGCGCGTTTTAAATGACTTTAATGCTGCAAATTTTCTTATCCGCTCACATCGAAGCGTAATAAGTACAGATGCGTTTTATGCATATATAAATTAATAATTATTTGGGCCAGATGTTGTCGATATGTTATTATTAGGAGTTGTACTGTGATGGTATTATTACTGTCAGTGTAATTATTATAAGTAAAAGGTAATTACCATTTAGATACGGACAAATAATCGTATCAATCAATATGCAATCAATCAGCATTCTTAAGAAGCGATCGTTTTTGGTAGAACTGGTAAATCTGTATTAATAATAGTTATATTGATGCTAATAGTAAAATTGAAACGGAGCCGAATCAGTACTTTTCATTTTTTTTTGTTAATGTTAATGTAGGTGTGTTTTGTCATCGATAGAGGTCACAACATTTTTTTTTAATTCATGTCGGTTTTTCTGTCAGTTTGACCCCGTATGATACTACAACAACCGCTCAACAGATTTGGGTAATATTTAGTATACTCATTACTTATAATATTGGTAATAATGTCGGATACTTTTTATGCAAGAACATGGGTCCGTTCCCGCGGGATAAGATATAAAGTTGACGTGGACGTTCTATTAAGATTGCAGTAAATAACATTTTGTCTGTCTGGTCGTAACTGTTATAATATTGGTTGTCTGAAAAAAAGTGAAAGCAGGTACTAGTCAATAAATAAATATTCTTATACACACATAATATTTTTTGTATAGCGGATGGCATATAAATTATTTAGACATCATAAACACCCACGACCCGATAATAAATATTTGCCTATCATAAAAATATCTGCCCCGGACATAAAATCCGTTGACTCGATCGGCGGGCAAGGTCATTAACAACTGTTAAAATGTGGGAATATCACACTAAGCTTAAAGTTGAAAGATAAATTAACAAGTTTAATTATAAGTACAACCAAGAATCTGTTTTGACTGTACGGTACTCACGATTTTTGCGTTTTACCGATATTGCAACCCATTTACATGGATGGCGACGGCGAGACTGACGTCTCCATGCCATATCGTGAGCACCCGTTACAGTTAAAATGTATAATATCCGTGATAATATAACTTTAAAATCATACAAGAATCTATATACCAATATTAGGTATAAACAAGTTGTCACGGCTTGTAAGTTGCGACGCTGATGTTCAGTGCAACCAGAGTTAGTCGAATCCCACAATCTTTACTGTTTTGGATATTTTTATAACCAAACTTGTTTTCTCGTCCAGGAGGAATGGGCGAAGATCAACGAGATAATGGCGTCGTTCGGCAGCAAGCTGGTCCGGGAGTCAGTGTTTGTGTCTGAGCTGGAGCAAGAGTTCACCTCGAGGCTGGGCCTGAGCTGTTCCGAGTCCAGCTTGAGTCCTTCAGTGGCCTCCACCCTGGGCCTCTGGCTATCAGGCCTCGGCTTACAAGACTACGAGCCACTGTTCTTAGAGAGCGGCTACGATGATATCGATTTTATTGTGAGTATTTTATTAATTGGGATTGAGCGGACATTCACTTGCATTTTAGCCACCAATGTATCATAAAATAAATAACGTTTAATAATTGCCTTATAAACGCGTCGTTGGATTAGGAAGACGCAGTAAATTCACTTGTTACCTAATTCCGTAACCCAGCAACGAATGTGATGCGGTTATTTGAATTATTGTAAGAACTGTTAAAAAGCATACAAAAGGTACAGTTTATTCTAGACTGTAAACACTGTATCTTATGTTCGTGTTCCATTAAATAAACTAAATAAATAACTAAATATACGGTAAATAAATTTATCGATTTAATATGTTTGTACGTTAACGAGGCTAGTATTAATATAAAAAACACAGCTATTGGCATAAAGAAAGTAACCATTCGATAAATTTTAAAAAATAACTTTGCCATTTTTCTTTAAAATATATCAAGATCTTCTCTTCCAGAACGGTATCTTAAATGACACAGATCTCCGAGAAATGGGCATAGAAGAGAACGACAGACAGAAGATTCTGGAGTCCGCCAAACAATTACCTCTTAAAATAACCGAAATAAGCAATAACCATAACAATAATAATATTAGTAAAAACCAAACCGAATCCGTGGAGGATTGGTTGCGGAATATTAATTTAGAACAGTATAGTGATACATTTCGGAAACATTTGTACGTAGATATGGACAGAGTTAGAAGAATATGGGAGGTGGAGTTGACCGCTGTTCTAGAAATAAATAGACCTGGACACAGGAAGAGGATACTTTGCTCTGTGTCTGGAGAGCAGAATGGACCTCTGAATAACATGGCAGACATCAATGCTGATCTCAATACTCTGGTGAGTTGATTTTTTACTAAACGCTCATATATTCTATGCTGGAGCGGTCTCATAGAAAATTATATCTGCTGTTCTTCGACTACCTGAAGAATCCCATCTCTTTCCTGTCATCTCATACGGATTGTTTGTATTTTGGAGTGAATGTATACAAGACCTCGTAAAAAAGAACGACAAAAATTCTTAGGTCTAGGATATATCTCTCGTATACCTCATGATGTCTAGGATTTGTATGAATGTTACTCGGAATGTAGTCACTATCACCCGGGGAAGAAGTTAATTTCTGTATGGTTATCACGTTAATATCAAAGGATACTTTGACCTTGCAATGCATAGACAATACATACATGCCATTGACATAATTTAACACATCTTTGAAAACGGAGAACTCTCAGATAACTAGGTTTCCTCACGATATTTTCCTTGGAAGCAAGTGGACGGAAGTTGAAAACGCACGTAAGTTTGAAAAAATTAAATTACCTGGAATATCAACATTCAAACTATTAGACAACCAGTAGGCCAATGTACATCCTGCATTATTAAGTGCATCATACTGATAGGTACTAGACGAAGCCATTTGCAAAGGAATCGATTTACAAGTATGTTGCAATCGATATGTACAATGACAAATGTGCTAAGGTTAAAACAATCAAAGCCCTTTAATTTTCTGCCAAATCCGTTGGCAATCCATCGTTAATTTCACCTTAAATATTCCACGCGTGCGTTGCCATTATCACACAACCTCTGTGGTTTCGTAACGCCATGAATACTATCCATCTGTTTAGCTGACATAGATGACGTGTTTGATTTATATTATCTATATTATACCAACACCAGTATGAAGGGTCATTTATAATTAAGGCAAATTTATTGGTTTTAACCAATATTAATGGACTTTATTCTTATTATAGTTATTTATTCAAGATCAATTAAAAAAGATAAACAGTTGTATTAAAATTAAATACAATTAGAAAGAGTCACGAATTTAATTCGGCCGAAAAGTGCAACATTATGTTAAGTGTTACATTTTAAGGATATTGTTTGTTGTCGACTCACTGTAGGTAATATTACATTTGTACTACTCGTAGTAGCTGTATACTTAATAACGTAGTATGTAAATTACGTATTTATATTTCAAGAAACAAAGTTATAAAAATCCGGCTCTATGCACAAGTAGTAATAAAGCGTATCGGATGGATAGTCCAGTTTCAATAGACAGCTATAGTTGCAGACCTGCCCTAAAAACATCCTGTTGTTTATCTCAATTGATTAAAAAAAATCAGTTGATTAAAAAAAAAAACTGCGGTCCTGTATATTCGCTATGGGCTAAGTGTTCATTGGGGACATGATATTGCTGTGGTCAATTCAATCAGATTTGAGCGTTTCTAAATAGCAGTGATTACCTGGTGGTAAATCTGAAACACTAAGGTTATCTCAAACTGGTCGTGACGGCAGTATGAACCCGCCTGTTGACTTGGCTCTATGCAATTCTAAATCAAACTCGCTAAAAACATTTGACCTTCATCTTCATTTTATGCATGATCTTCTCTTGTTTATTTCGTTGTATCAGTTCTCAAAAGTAGAATGTTTTACTTAGCGTATTTGATAACTCTTTACGAATGCATAACTGGCCAGGAATGTTTTGTGACAACTATGTCAATAGCAGATGTATTGTGTCGAACATCCTGCTTCTAAACGTCAACTTTCAACAGTTTGAGAGTCCTCATTAGTGCCACTACAAAATCAGAATACTCGCCGTATAATTAACGTAGGGAGAAAATGTCGTCATTACCATAATGTCATATCGATTGATTACTCAATATTTGATATTCTATTCGTGCTGTCTCTCGGACGGTCACGTAACGACCGGTGTGGCATGGTGACTCGCGGAATGTGAATTAACCATTTTCCACGGTCCACACTTTAGTTGTGTTTATAATTGGACATCTAGAGAAAGTTGATTGGTATGTACTTTACGTCTCTAATATATCGAGATTATTTTTTCAACTGTCAAATTTTTTATGTTTCCGTTATAATAACAGCAGAGAGAATAGACAACACAGAGAGTAACATACAGGTAGAATAGACAACACTGAGAGTAACATACAGAGAGCTAGTAACAGGTTGCTGTTCTGAATTCTTGTTGGCTGGCGATCTTCAATGATGTCGTTGGTGTTACGGAAGTCTATGGGCTGTGATGATAATTTACTATAAGGTGGCGGGTTTGCTCATTTGTCGGGTATCAAAGATCTTATTCTTGCGTGTATAAACAAATATAGAGTAATGTATGTCAGAAGTTCCACTTGCAAGATCGTTACAGTGAAGCGTGTTGTCATATGATAAAGAAAATGAAAAATAAACCTTTTTTTTATTAAAGGGAAAGCTTCCATAAGATACTTATCTTGGTGCACTGTTATTATTTCATTTATGGTGTTCAGTGTATAACAATAATATAATAAATCAGAACTCGATTTTAAATAAAATAACACAAATTTAAAACAAAGTCTCCATTTTGGTTATAAACAAACGCGCTCAAATTTTATTTAATCAAATCAAACCACGTCATTCTTCCACCATTTTAATCCAACTGTCAAAGCAAGTGCCGCCATTTCCGTGCAGTAACAGCTGTCACCGCGTACCTCGCGTGAGCGTCATGTCTCTGAAACGGCTTATAAAATTTATTCCGGATATCTATCTATTTATATAAATATAAAACTCACCGCGTGTGTACAATACAACATGAGAACGATATGACACATTTAGTTAATTGTTTTTGTCTTCGTAATTGTCAGGATAAGGTTTGTGTAATATGTATTTTTTTATGTCAATATAAAAATATGACGTTTAGTTTGGCTGCTTAATTCAATGAAATATTCGGTTAAACAAATCTTTTCTCGACCGTCTGACAGGCAAAATTATAGTTGATACTTTTTTTAGCTCAGCGAACTTCTCATTTTCTTTATTAATGAATTGCATCCATGTGATTCCGGACCGATTTTTATGGTTTCTAATACTAAGTCGTTAGGATAAAATTTCTATTTATTTAAGAAATCTGCGTCAAAATTTATTCTGTAACATACAAAGCTACGTAAATTAACCCAGTACGAAAAGCAGTAACGAAAATTGACCTTATAACGTGCTGGGACGTTGAAGTATTGAACTGAGTTCAATAATACTTTAAACTGTCATCATAACGCACTGACCCGTGATAGTTCAAATCGGTTCATATTATCGGGGCGATAAACTTAGCAATCGGTTCAATTAGACTGTAAAAAGGATATCCTATAAGCGACCGTCACGAGTGTCGGCGGGAGCTTCGCTTCGTCGTACATTCCTCACTTTCCCCTGCGACGCTTATTATATGACAGTTCAACGATTGTTGTATTACAATTTAATAATAATGAACGATCACACACACCACACCCTCGCACTAGGATTTCCTGTGTTGCTGTGTTGCGGATGGCATGGACATACACGAACATGACATTACAATACTCGTGACTCGAGAACATACGTTTGTCTGTCAAATGTCTGCCCCAGCTTGGGGAGGCATCCGGGACCTGCTCGGCTGGCACGGTCGCTACCAACTGGGCTAAAGGATCATCAAACAATATTAAATTGCTTTACTAATTTATCTGTTACTATATTGTATGAAATAAAGTATCCTGTCTGAATGCGATAATTGTATGCATGTGGTGATAATTAGGTTCAGAAATTGCAATCGCACTCTAAACAATTGTATTGTATCTATTGTATCAGGCGTTTTTTTTTTTTGTTAACCTGATATACTTAAATGTCCTCGCTAATCACTTTACCTATAGTGAAATATTAAATTAAATTAATAGTTTCTGAGATTATCACGTTTAGATAGACAGACTGACTTTATGTCCACGCTAAATGGTAAAAAATGCTTTCAAAGAAAAGCATAGGCACGCCGGTTTCAACTCATTACTGGCCTGCTCTACCACGCTGCGCCAGTCCGCTTGGATGGACGACTGCGAACCACTTATGAGATTTGCTCGATAAGAAAAATTTATATTTTCAAAAAAAATTTGATGCTTTCATGAACATTTCATGTAGATTTAAAAAATTGTGAAATTGTTATCGAATTTGCGGTCCACGTGAAGAATTGAAAGAACCTTTAATTAAATTTAGGCTTGCTGTATGAGAGGCTCTTGAGCGGTCGCGGCTAGTGGTCCTTTTTATATTTCCTGATTCACTTATTAATAAATACAGTGTAATTTAATATAAAATTGTGATTTTAAGATTGGGATTAAATTTAGATTTTGATTTGCTTCTTAAGTTTAGGTACCCATATGGTTCTTTCCTGAAAAACGTAACTTTACAAAAACAAAACCGGTCAAAGAAGCTTGGCCTTGAATTTTAAAAAGCGGTTAAATAAGTTCTATAACACCTCTACCTTCACAAAATTTCCTAAAAAATATTGCATGTTCAGATTCGGCCCTGTTGTAGTTATATTATTATTTAATATATAAATATATATACATTAAAAAATATTGCGCTTATTTATTAATAAAAAGAAATAAATGTCTATCAATGTACTCAGCGTTTCTGTGAAACTCACAGCAACTGTCAAGCGTGAGTTGTATATATGTGTTATATTGAGACACGTCATACATAAGAGGACGACCCTGTGCCATTATACATGTAGTTATAATGAGCCGTGTATGTTATACGAGCTAATATAAGCAATATTTACTAAACAACCGCAACGGCGCTTTTAACTCTGATGACAGGAAATAAAACTAAACTCAAAATAGTCATATTACATCAGTGTGTATTAATTGTGAAGAAAATTAATTAACATAGAACTCTGTAATATCCCAATGTGGATTTGTGACCTTGTCTACGGTGCTCGGTCGAGGCTGACATTTGGCTGGTTATGTTTCCTTGTATGTGTCTCTAAAAGTACTTTAACGTTCAAAAAGAACTTCTGCTTGTGCATTCACTTTCACTAATTCCGTATATTATGTCCACTGCCCAAATATTCTTGATTTCGGTCCTCTGTACTGTCTGTTTAATGTATACGTGTTCATAGATAGATCATCATTTTAACCTATCTTGTGTGTACATTAGAGAGTATCTTATTTATCCTATATGTTAAAAATATATTTATTTATTTGTACAATTATAAGGCGGACTTACACTTACAGCATTCTCTGCCCACCTTTCAAAATCATATATTCAAGTAAATATATCATATATTTCAAAATCATATATTGCACCGTTTTATGATGTTTTAATTGTGTATGTTTACAACAACGCAGACTAACTAGTGTGTTGCCATTTCTGTAGTAATAAAAACATCATCGAAAACGTTACACGTGAGTTAAACCTTTTAACTACGGGCCTGTTCAAACTACTTACACAAGATTACAACGTTGTTCGACTGAGCGAAAACTATCTACCCTCGCTTATTAAATGTCACCTTAAAAATTGATTAAACCTGACTCTCCTGCAAGCATCACGGGATTAAAACGTCCGATCGCGTCAAATTGCTCATCTAGTGGCAATCAGTGCACAGGGTGTTGCCATGATACGCCCTCGCAGGTGTGGTGACGAGGGTTAAGTGAGCTGGAAGACAAGGTGGTGAATTGGTTCATAATACCCACTTGATGTCAGTTTTATTGCGGTACATACGATGTTGACGTGTCAAGGCTGTATAGGTTTTGATATCCTTTGGAAAGATCAGTTAGAAATAAATATTGATGATTTTGTAACAAGTTTATCATCAATTATGTCCTAACACAAGGACCTAGCACTAATGCAATACTGACTTGATATCTTTGTAAATGTCTTCGGCAATTTTTTGACACTATTCTGTCGATATCCGGTAAAGAATTGGACGGGTCATAATCACCGTGATAGTGAGAATCCCAGATGCGTTGTCGACACATTGAAACATG
>DWPT01008249.1:0-10317 GCA_018251895.1 Agathymus mariae mariae
CTGATTTAAAATAACCAAGTGCTATAAATGTCAGAAATAGTGATTTTGTTTTGTATTGCAGTATAATAAACAACATCGAAATAATGAAGTATACACATACATTAAACATATTACTATTGCTCTAGAGTGGAAGGTCAAAGACCAGTTCCGCAACATTTCTCTTTTTTATTTTAAACAAAGGCATAATGCACCAGACATGTCCCCTTCACCGCCGGCCAGTGGCTGGCAGACTCGCCTTGCACTGGTACGCCACCAACAGGAAGCGTAGCCAAGCTTATGCCCAAGGTGATCGCACTATCATATATACTGCTTAACTACATGCGTTGTCATGTTAAACATTTGTAATCACTATAAGACTTTTCTGTACAATAAGATTATTATGTAAGCTGTAACAATAACTTATTACAATTATAGTTATCTGCATATTAACTATAAGTTGACAATAACGAGTTGACATGTGACTACGAAACATGACTATATTTAAACCTCATACATATATATAAATATATAAATTTTATATTATGGTTGTCAGAAACTCAATTCATCCTTAACAAACCTAATCCAAATCCCCCTGCCCGTGGTGCACTTAGCTAAACAATAGATGAGGCAATAACATCAGGCCGGTCTACTGTTGGAGATAGCTAAACTCTGAATCGTCAATTTTAATCTCGAAATTCGTGCATGTTGGTGGAGTTCTTTATATCTCTGAATGATTGAATATAATTTTTCTAGAATCATTCATGACCTGTTTCAATGGAAAGCTGAAGCTCGCTTTCCTCGCTTCCTGTTAGGTTACGATATACTGATTTTCACAGGTGGTAATACTACTTACCAACATAGGGCTCGTGTATTCGGTGGCTGTTGCTATATAATTCCTATGGTTTACGGTATACACAAACAAGTATCCTAAATTATGGCCCCTAATATAAGTTCAAAATATGCTAAATTACGTCTAAATCGGTTCAATGAGTTTGGACACACATGAATAGACAGATAGAGAAAAATTCCAACAAGTATATAGTTAGTCTCGATGTCGATAACAAAGTATATCTGAAAACATTGGATTTTCCAAAAAATATTTGATGCACAGATCTGGCCTAGTCGCTGTTTTATAAATAGTATAACAAATGTTGTTCGTGAAATGGTGAGTGATTTACTTGTAACAGCAACAGTTCGTTGCATGTATGTGAAAAATATTGTTACAGGTATAAATAAATTCACAACATTTTCTTTTTACAATTTTTGTTTTGACTCTCACGTTATATTTGAGTAACATAAACATAATCATTTAACAAGTATTTGCAACACATAATATTTTTTTTTACATATTTGTACACTCACTGACAACCGCTACCCTTTTTTTTTCATGTTTTTACCGGTCTTACTCCAAAAGTTCATTGAAGAACAGCTATTATCCAGTCCGTTAAATGTATTCTCCTGTAGTGGTTTGCGAGGCCGTCGATTCGGAGCCGAATATAGCCTGTAACGTTGAAATCCGAAAATGAATATGACTTTGAATAGACAACATTTATGAATATTATAAAGAAAATAGTCTGCTATATCAGTATATAACAATAGCCTAGTGGTTTGAACCTAAGTCTCCCGCACGAAAGTTGCGAATTCGAATCCTCTAAACGAGCATCTCTAATTTTCAAATCATGCCATTGTGTGTGTTACAAATTTGTTATCTCCTGTTTCGGTAAAGGAAAACATCATGAGGAAACCTTCATAACTGAATGTTCAATATAATATTCTCAAAGGTACGTGAATACTTCCAATCCGCACTTGGCCAGCGTGGTGGACTATGACCTTTAACTCCACTTAGTGAGAGAAGACCCGAGTCGAGTAGCAAGACAATATGATTTGTAATTATGATGATGACTTTCCCACATGGATTTTTGGCTGTATAGCATGAAAAATATGTATTAGGAATTTCATGACATTTTTTTTAGCGAATTAATATAATAATAAATTCATAATATTAAAATGATTAAAAAGTTATGCAACGAATGAGTAAAAAAAAAATTAAAGAAAAATATTTTCAGTCCTATTAAGGCGGCGAAAAAATTGATTGCCGTGTAAAAAAATTATTTATCGTTCTCAAAACCGAACCTGTTTATGAAAGTTTTTTTTAATATAAGTATTAACTGTCGATGGCATACATACATTTTCGGTTTTTACTTTTTCAACTGAGTTATGTTAAATTCATATTCATGACTAATATGCCATAAAGGGTTTAAAAGAGCTGTCCGTGGTGACGTGGTCGCAGTCGCGGGTAACAGTTACTCCGTTTTAAATAAATAAGAATAATTATTCACATAATAAACAAACACTGTCCGGGTCTACTTGGCAATGTCCATATCTGTTGTTGATGTCTATAAATGATATGTTATTTATCACGAGAGCTGGGCCTTACTGTTATTCATTTATACCCAATAATATCATCAACCTTATATTGTCATACATCATTTTAATAAGTTTTATGCTTAACATTATCAGTATTTGATAAGAAATATATTTTTTAATCTGTTTAGATAGCATCCTAATACCGTATATACACCGCGGATTGAATATTCTATGCAAGTACATTCAATTAGCGGAATTTTAGCTTAGTTTTATTATTATTTGGGCATGAAATTTTAATAATAAGATTTTTATTTAAATGATTTATGATATTCAACAAATTATTATTCTAATTTGAATACTTTATATCCGAAATAAAAGTATAACTTAAACCGTAACCGAATTCAATTAAAAAGTTTCGGATGATTTCGTATGGAGGCAGAATCTAAATAAACTCACATCATGACTGGTTTACGCTGGCCGAGCCGATACACCAGCCGCACCTTTCTCATTTCAGACAGTTTTTATTATTTAATTTGTTTTTCTGTGATTATACACCACATAACACCTAAAAACGAAGGTAAATTTTGTAAATACAATTTTTTTTTTCAAGTCGTAAATCATCTAATATCTGTAACCAAAATTATCCAAAACAATCGTATAACCCGAAATAATTTCCCATCCATTTCCGTAACCGAAACCGGTAAAATATTATTCATATATCCGTATCCATATCCGGATCTGAAATTTCATATCCATAACATCCCTACTTTATATGCTTTATACAAATTGGATAGCCAATGAAAGTCCGAAAATGTAAATGTTATCGACGTATTATTTCTCGCTTTTAAAATAAGACAAATGCTTATTATTCTGAATGCATCCAAGCCACCGTAGAATTTCGCCGTTCAACTTCATGCGATGCGAGTGCGGGGCACTGACACTGACATCATTTAGAATATAAAAAACAATATTAAATTATTAACTTATTGATACTGATAACAAAATGTTATCTCGATAGCACATTAATTTGCTTATTTATCTGTACACTCGAATAAATCAGTTCCCAAAACCAATCTCTAAATACTTAATTGTTTATCGTAAAGTATTTTTCCGAGATTATAAAATATAAATTGAAATAAAAATAATAGTAGTTTATCAATTTTTTATAAAATATCTTGTCAAGAAAGATAATCTGTAAATTTACCCGTAGATAACTGTTATTTTGCTATCTAAAGGAAGGTATTATCTATAGGTGCATATAAATCAAAATATATCAGTATTAATCGTCATTTATAAATTAAATGTTTCACTTAATTATATATGTCATTAAGTAGGTTTTGGGACAAAGAAAAGTATTCAACAAGTTAATTTCATGAAGGCATTAATTTTATTGTATAAGAAGCAAAAATTTGGGACCACAGAAGTTGTTCAAATTCAATAAGTTTTTTTTATTCAATAGGACAATGCATTGTACAATGTATGCTTACAATTTTAATTAAAGACTCAATCATGCACTAATCATTCAAAAATTGTTTTATGGTTGAATTTCATGTCAATATGTACTATATATATTAAATTAAAAAATGGAAAACTTTTATATTATTAAAATGGTTTTATATAGAGGTCACTTAATAAGCTTTGAGATAAAGAAAAATTACAACTTTATTGTATAAAATTTCAGAATACTCACCTTTATATAAGGCCAAACCTATAAAAAGTTTCATTCGTCTAAAGTTTAGATTAGACTAAACCATCATTGAAAACACTTTTGTCAGTCTTGATCCGGCAGGTTAGAAACTGCTACCTTGTGGATAGCCATGGCTTATTTGGCGCTCGAAAAACTGTTCTTTTATTTTTTCTTTCACTATTAACAAATTAAATTACAGAGAGTTAAATCAATGCTGTAATTAGGATTTTAACACCAGACTCCTCAATAAACGCCTATATTTTAAAGGACTTACGCGACGAGGCGTTATCGTGATGTAGCTTGATCCTCCCAAGCCCATTTGCTCCTCTCTCCTAAACAGCTACCAGCCAATCTAGTAGTCAGCGTGGCGGACTGCGGCCTTAACCTTTGTAACTGTGAGACAAGATTCTAGCAATAGATCAATGAATAATAATAATGGCTGTAATGATGACACATGTTCTTTTCTGGGCAATAATGCTGATATGTATAATATCTGCAATTTTTAAATTTTTTTTACGTATTGAAATGACTTAGGTGAGTAAGTATTTGTATAAAGGATATAGGTAAATTAACTTGTTAAAATTAAATAACAATAATAATAAATTCATAACTACGGCAAGCACTTACGAAACTTCGAAAAACGATGAAAGATAGTATTATTATACCTAAAAACCTGATGATGATTGCCTTTAGTATAAACGAAAAAAATTAAACACTACGCTCTTGTTTAACGTTGGATACATACCATTCTGCTAGTGCCAAAGCCTTGGTTAATTAATTCATTATTATTATTACTACATTATTAAAACTAACTATAGAACAAAATTTATTATTACAGGTTTCGAATATATATTTTAATATTTTTTAATGGAAATGCAGCTGCAACTGGTCAGTTCAACTGCATTTCCATTAAAACTATAATTTGTAGATTGGTAGCAAGTTCTGTTTTACATTAATGATTACTATTATTAGAATTATGTTGAAAGATCCATGCAAGTTTAATTTTATCAATTCAATTTATCACAAGCACAAGTCAAGGTCGTGTTTAATGACACCTCTTAAAAGGGAAATAGGTGGATTCTGTAATCGCACAGATTACCGAGGAATTGATTATAGAGCCACGCAGTGACTAGAATCAGAGTAACATTATCAAATGTTATCGTACCCAAAATTAGATTCGTAGAATATTATTTTTCGAATAACTGCTGAAATAAAACGAAGCGAAACGAATTCAAAGACAATTACCCTTACGCAAGTACTGTGCAACTGCAATTCAACATTTACAGGCGGTTTCGCAACGGCCTTTAGGTTAGGTACCTAAAGTTAGTTAACTAAATGTAATAAAGTCGATACCTACCAGGAACGTCAGACAAGAATCACTTTCAAAATTAATTTTGCAGTATAACACGTACTAACTTAATCTATTAACATCCAATTACACATTAAGGCGGCGGCTTGCATCGCCGACCACAGTCTGGATTGGAATGCGGTAGAAAACATTAATTGAGCTGTTGAGGTTTACCTTGCAATATTTGCAGCTTAGTCGTTAGTATTTCAATAACCGAAATGCTGTGGTGGCAAAATCAAAATGTATGGAATCTTGATGGTAAAAATTACCATAATCTTGCTGTAAGAATAAGCATATAAGTTTAGTCAATGGTGTAAAATCCTGATACACTTGACATTTACATTATTTTTATTCCTGCGTGGTTGTACTGGGTCGGCCAGTGACCGCACATGACCCGCGTGTGGCGCGAATCCTCTCCACGGCCAGTGTCCTTTGTACTCGCACCAATGCGACCAGATGGATCCTTTTGTTACTGAATCGTCCACAACAAAAACACGATTATGTTGTACGATTTACTTAGATATCCTTCCGTATGAAAAATACTTGCCGTATGAATTATCAATATTGAACTAGTGACTGAATATGCAGCTTCCGAAGAGCCATCAAAACCAAACTATAACGTTAGTGCATTTCTATTATTATTTAAGTGTGAGTTATGAATACGCTGTTCATCAGTTAAGAGGTTTCTCATTCGTCTTCGCTTAAATGGGTGGTAATTCCTAAAGGAAAGATTTAGGTATTGTGTTTAGTCCATCACTTACTGCTTCTTTCATTCAGTTTGCTAGGTTTTTTAATCTCATTCATCCTCTTCATACTCGTATATATTATTTACATAGATACTTGAAATTCAAAATTATATATTTTCATACTTAAAAGACACTAAAAAAATGCTGGATAAGATAAAAAAAAATCGGAAAGTATTTCGAGAAAAGCCAAAGCCGTAGATTGTTTTACTAATGATTGCTACAATACGACCGATCAAATCATAATCACCTAAGTATCCCATATACTTTATTGGGTCTGTGGTATTCTTACCTGATATCTTTTACTCTACAGGTGTTACATACTCGACGAGCCGGCGCTCCGCGCCACAGAATAGTAACTGCACTGCATTGAGCAGCTATAATGCACAATTTCGTACACACCTCTCTCTGTTTCACAACTCGACCCACTTGCCTATCAACACACATAAAGGTGAACGTAGAAACATAGAAAGGTCGTAGAATATGTCGCAAAACATACGCATATTTAGTAAATTTAATATTTTGAATTGAAAAGTACTTTGAGCATCTCATTATTGTCCTTCTATAGTATTCAAGAAGCATAATTTATGAAAGATCTTTAATAATATTTATTGTAGTGATTGTTTTATTCTTGCAATGTTATTTATAGCGGAATCGCAATTTGCAACTACATGATATACAAACTCCAGAAGCATAGATTCCTTGTCATACATACTTAAAGTAATATACCATTTAATTTACAAAATGTTTCTAACTTTAGATTTTTGGTAATATAAGTAATTATTACTTCAAAATCTACTTATAGCGTAGGTAGACTTAAAGCTGTTTCTGTTCACAATTTGTTACCTCTCTATAAATAGTTGCTCAATGTCTATCGACGCTAAACGCTACATCATTCGGTGCTAGTATCGACGAAAACCATCGCAGGTGGGATTATACCTTTCAAGTAGTACTATTTTTTTTGTTGAATTACTAGAACGCAACGAAACAGATCCACGTATTTATTTATCACAAACGACCTAAAATAACAAATATTATGAAATGTATGGAATAAGGTTAATCCTTTAATGTAATCGTTTTTAAAAATGACTGGAAATATACAAAGGCTGGTTAAAAATAAGTCGATTGAATTTTTTTGTGTTGAATTTTTTTTGCGTTGATACAAGAATACTAGTTCATTGAACTGACTGACTTATAAATCCAGCTTAATATTTAGACAGAATATAATTATTTAAATCCTTATATTATTGCTTTCGTTCGCGATACTTCTCAAATAAAGTTATTTTATATGTATGCTTTTGATGTAGAAACAGAAGATAATAATTTTGAAAAATAGGGAATCTCATTTTATATATAAATCGAATCTGCGTTCCAATTCTATAATTTCTAATATCAACTTCATAGCTGATACCACGGTGAAAACGTAGTACGTACACCTGCTAAAAATATTATAATTGACTATTATGAATAAATTAACCATAATACCTAATATATTCTAAATTTCACCGCACAATCTAAACCTACTTGAAAGCAATATGCTAAGCAATATATCGCACTTCATTTGAGATTTACTCGTACTTCGTTTTAATAATAATTAATCAATAAAAGGAAGAATGCCAACTTTATTCGAACTAAAGATTTAGTTATGACTGGAGCGGAGATCAAATATAATATTTTAATTATTAAAATTATTATTATGGGTAAATCGGACGTATATAATAATAGGAAGCTGGTAATCGCGGTTTAGGCTTTTGAATTCAAAAAATCTACCGATTTCGGATGTTACAACTCTGTTTTGCCTAGGGCGATTTACATACCTATTTAAAGTATTACATTAAATTTTAAAATAAATAACGGCTTGGAATTTCCGAGGGTAACAGGAAACATATATTTTGTTTCAGGTGAAGTCCAGTGTACATTAATTAATAAAAATCCATGGTATTTAAGAAAAAAAAATATGAATCATAAAATGATTTGTATTTCGAGCATCACCGTGTATGTGATATACAACCGCTAGGGAGTTGCTAATGTATATATATAGTTTATGCATATATAAATATATATATATATATTTAATTAAATTTAATAAAATGAAAAAAAATTGTCAAAAGCTTATTTTACACATTGCATGTAGCAGATAAATTCCTCAAAAACGGACGGCGAATGATCACTACGAATTTAACATGCGAATGCAACTTAATAAAGATTTCAATGACATAAGGGTGGACATGGCCGCATCGTAAACACATCTATGTCACAATAAAATGCACATGCTGTTGTCCAATATCAAAACTGTGATTATTTTTATCGTGGTTGTTCAAACAAAAGACACAAATAAATACTCGCCTCATATTAGCTTACTTGCTGGTTTGGATCATCAAACAGTATTGGAGTATCTAAGTAAGTCTTTATACAATAAGGTTTATACTGCTGTTTCCATGAACGTTTCAATTAGCAATGCTGTACCTACGCACCTATACAAGTGGATGCTATGTACGACAAATGACGTAGCAGAAAACGTTAGCATTGTTGTCCAATAGCCCACGAGTACTAATAACCCTAAATATCCTTGGCGTTGCATCATACACATAAAATCATTGCTGATTAGAGTTCAACTTTTTGTTATGGTTAAATTTTCATTTAAACTGGTGATATTGACTAGTTCTTATCATTATAAGAGATAAAATAAAAATTTACGAGATTTCATCATTACCATGATCTACTTATAAGGGAAACACCGCTCTTACAATTACAGGTATTCTTTATATGAACACCCAGTATAATCATATTGATAGATCTTAAAGGTACAGCGAATGGATGTTATGGAGCTCCGTAACCGTAACTGAAACTATCGCATATATCCGAAACCGTAACCGAATCCGATAAAAACGTTTCGAATAATTTTGGATAGGGACAGAGTCTAAATGGTTTCATTTAGTGTTTAACGTGTTTACGTTAGGCCAGGTTTTCGACGTTCTCATTTTAGAGGTTTTATTATTTCATTTCTAAGGCTATTGTTTTATTCTGTTATTATAATATCACATAATATTTAGAAATATAGTCATACCTGGTAAATATTTTTTTATTATTTTTCCAAGTTCTAAATCATCTAATATCCGTAGCCGGAACCGATTATTCATATTGTATCTTTATCCAGATCCGAAATGTCATATCCATAACAACCCTAGTATAGCGTAACAAATACAATTGATAATAGTTTTGCTGTGCTATTATTCACCCTCCTACACGTCGAGGTACAATGCAACTTCAGTGTGAAGTAATACTTTTAGTTACAATAACAGACAACTAGTTAATAGTTACGCAACTTTCAAATTAACAATGACGTTTAGTTACGAAACATAGTTCGTGAAGATCGTTTTCTTATGGCTTCTATATTAACAAATTAAACAATATTAATGAATATTTACAATAATTAAAGTAAAATTGTTGGTAGAGTTCTATTTATAGATTTTCTTATTACAGATATGACTTGTTAATTCGGATAATGGTCAAAGCTCTGAGTTTTAGAAGTTATAATAAAGGCGGAGCTGTACCCGCGAGTTTTTCATTGAAATCAAAATACACATTAAATTATTTCTAACTTTTTATTTATACTTTTTAATATAATGTTCAAAATCGACTTTCGCTTCGCTTCAAAAAATTTACTTCTTGCGTAAACACGAAACGGCACCTGAATCGTTTTAGCGAAGGATTTTCCTAGTTCTGTGCTCACAAACATATACATTTATTATAGTAGCCGTAGTCACTTTATTTTTTTCTCTTTATTTATAGAATATCCGTATTAAAATTATTTACTATCCCGCAAAAACATATCTTTTTCCCGGGACAAAAATTATACTAGATTATGACCTATAATTTAAGGTACTAAAATGGCAAGTGTCATCCAAACCAGTTCAGTAGTCTTAACGTGATACGTGGTCAAACAGCTTGATAGACAAAAATTCCGAAAAATATGTTTTAATCTCTACATCGATAACAAAGTCTATTTACATTAAAATTTCCAAAATATATGCCATGTGCAGATTCAGTCTCGTTACTGTTTGATTATTAGTACTAAAGATTATATTTCGGTCAATTTTCTTTTAAACCACTATAATTTATTTATTTATTTATTTATAAATTTTTACACATGTATGTTTTTATAAACATGACGGGATTGACCCAATGCGTTT
>DWPT01008250.1:0-10316 GCA_018251895.1 Agathymus mariae mariae
CCTCGTTCGGCAGGCGGGGTCCCTTCCAACTGGGCTATGGGGTTGCAAAGGAGTCGAGAGCGGTGGTGTAGAATGAGCTTGCTGGCATGGGAGAGCGTCATGCCGTTTGACGTCACGGCATACTAGTCGGTTTTACTGCTAAGGCGCGCCGTTATATGTCTCACATCGAAATACTTGATCATGATGTTTTGGTTCGAGTGTCACATAAGTAGTACAATCCATTCAATTTATTGACATATATTTTGGGGTCAGTAACAAGTACTCCAATTTTATTTATCACTAAGACAATAACAGCCATAAGAGCTGTCGTAGAGATTTTCTTTCAACGCAATAAAGAAAAACGAGATTTTAGGAAGTCTTTCAGACGAACGTACTGAATAGAGACGGGATAATTGAGTTTTGAAACCACTTTGATGAAAAAGGTTCTTTACCCTTACGCACTTAATATCAGACTAATTCAATCGTTTACGGACAAATAGGATTATGTTTTAGCTAACGTAAATAACTCAGAAATATTTGGAGTTATAAATAGATTTTCATATGAAAGTTTTATTAACTTGTTTATGACTGGCTCTTACCGCCTCGACTAATGCTGAGTGCTTTTTAGTTCTGTGTTACAACATCAATGAAGTTTATTTACTTTGCTTGTATATTTAGTAGAGGAAAAGGTTACGTTTGATATTGTTAGCAGTAGAAATTGTGTTTCATACGCTGTTCATGTGTTTTTGGGGTTTATTAGGTGATGAAACATGAAAAAACAGATGCTGCTGGTGTCGGGAGTAACTGCAAATTTAAACTATATGCGCGCGCACTATCCTACGCACCTCGTCCGTTCCGAAATGATCACTCAACTTTTAACTGTCTCCGTTTTTTGACTGTGACGTCATATTATTCTCAAAGTGAACTATATCGTAATCCACAGATCTAGACCGGATTGATGGAAAGGTTTGGGAGCTAATTAAGGGCTTAATTAACTCTCTGGAATACAGAAGCACTCAATAAATTTTGCTACTGCCCACCACCCAAATAATACCTTCACACACACAATCCATCGACCTTTGAGTACTTCATTTGGTCGGCGAGTAACTTGAATGTAATACCAAATATGTTATTCCATAATATCTAGGAACAGTCGTATCGATAGAATACATTTATAGTTTATATTGCAACAAAAAAATATTTCTCATTAGATTTTTATTTTATTTTACTAAACATGCTTTATCACTTTCTGTAACTATAGCAACATGTCGCACGACAGTTATTTTTAATGTGTCATGACGGCGTCACTGTTAAAAACATGTCGAATCCACGCACGAACGGTACAAGAGCGCGCGTTTAAAAATATCCTTAGTATTTTTAATATCCAAATCACATCTAACGAACATAAACACGTATCACCGTCACGCCACCGACAGTACGGTACACACTTGGATCCTACGTTCCTCGCACCTTCATTAAGTTCATCGAAGGCCTACACGAGCCCGAACAAGTATATGCCATGACGACGATGCAAACGACCATCATCAAATACCGTGCTTTGTCCGACCCGTGACCCGACGTGTCCCAGGGTAGCGTTAAAACCATTCCTATTTCTGGTTAATCGCACGCTACAGCTTAATTGTAACGACATCCAATTACAATAACAGTTAAGTGGTTTCGCGTTGCAACGTAGATGGCACTACTGTGCTGTTCAAATTATTTTCAGTTTTGTCGTTTACTTCATAACCACATTGTTCAAGACTAATAAACAAAAAAATAACTATATTTCACTGAAGTAATGTGAAATTAAGAAGCAACAATATATATATTTTTTAATTTTGTGAATTTAGTTTACTTTAGTCTGAAACTTAATTAGACTCAAAAATACAAATGATGTAAGGCGAGCACCCCAGTCCTTAATTAGCTTAATTACTTTTTTCTATTAAACATAAATTGATGAATAAAAAAATCTTCTTGAGAAAGCCAACAAAATGAGCATCTCATTAAAAAAAGTTCAGCTCGCTGCCCTTGAAGACTGTTGCAATAAGTTTAAACAAAGTGCGCCTTGTTCCAGAAGGGGCTACTGTCTCCTTTGTAGAATTATGTTCCAACTGCAATGACTGCAGCCTTCAGCACTTGGGTCATATTGCAATCTCGTTACTAATCAAACGCTGTTTTTGGAACAAAAAGATATTGTTTTGACAACCGTGAAACTTGCTGTTATCACGGTACAAATTTAAAAATTTGACATAACTTATATGAAACGGCTAGTACCAAATGTTCTATTCAAATTCATTTTATCGGTATAAATTTGCGGTTTTCGTTTCAACTATTACTATATTTATATTACATATATTTATATTACCTAAAATAATTTATTTGAAACTATTTTGTAATTTCTGTCAGCTGTTATCCGAATTTTTCATTCGTTTTTTAGTGTTTATGAGTTCTTAACGTACAAGTAAGTATTGCATGATACACTTATATTTCACAAGTATTATCGTCTACAGCCCATTAATACAAATGTAAAGTAATAATATGACAGTTTTAATAGGCTTAATAACGCTAATTAATTATGAATGGATTTAATGATTTTGTTAATTTTGTCATGCCACCCGCCGCCTCTAGACAGGAACATCTACAAATTTTGTTTCATCTTTACATACATTTACGTAAGCTGCTTATTCATGAACTGTTAATGTGAATACGCGTAAATGCAGCGTTTGTTCCTGTTACATTTTATATGTAGAGTGAGTATATATAGGCATGAGAGTGTCATTTTGTATTTGTCTGCGTAAGTAGAAAAATATGTCGTAGTCGTGTTGTGACGCCACTGCAAATATCTCTCAGCATCACTTGTTCCGTTGTTTGTTCGTACTCGTTCCTATCGCTTTCACTTTTTATTGGAAATATAGAACTTGCATATTGGAGTGGAAAAACAAAAAAAAAAACATTTTTTTCCTAATTAGTTCAATTACATAGTAAAAGAAGCTTATATGTTCAAAATACAATTAATGCTTTGTACCTCAACTCCGTTTATCATACTAACTGCTAAATATGTCTTCGTAAAATGCGTATTCTCTGCCAGCCCAAAGGAAATGTCAGAAACTTCGATGGAGAAACGATGCATTGAAATTCAAGCATTTCTTAGGGAAACTAAAATGTCTTATGATGTAATTTGCCTGGAAAAATGATCAATCAAAGATTATAAATATGGAAGTTCTAGATGAGTCTTTGGAGGAACACTGAATATCGGCAGCAAAATCTACTGCTCCGATCAGAACAATAACAATGTCGTTGAGATAAGAGTTCAAGGTGACACAAGTTCTTAAATCTATAGTATGGCAGGCCAAGCAGAGATTAAAAACAACCTGGTGACACGTGGTTCGAGAAGAAGTTTTTAGAAGCAGAGCAGAACGACAGTTTAAATATCTTTATCTTAAGAACCTTGGATAATTTACACACCCCCAAACTTAGGTCTACATGTTAATCATTAAAGGTCGTTTCCTATAACCTATCCCGTACCGTTGGTTAATGTATCTTTATTGATATACAGGATAAGTATTTCTAATGTTTGCCAAGTGACCAAACTTCCAAGTGATGTCTGTCTACAAGTATGATGTTTATTAAAACTTAAACCGCAAAAATACAATTAGAACTGAGCATAAGAGATTTCAAAGGTATTTAAATTTATTAAGTAAATATACTAAAAACTCAACCACAACTCCGAAACCCTTTGATATAAAATAATGTAATACTTAATGTCTAGATAATAAGCAATCTTGGGACGTTTAATAGCGTCCTTAAGTATTTAGTTCGTAGCAAGCTACGAACCGTTGTAATTACAGAATGATTATCCAAAGCCGTCATCGTGTCGTTTTGTTGACGATAATGATGTGATGCGCCTATTCAGCATGGCGACACGTGTCGTTGATGACATGTTGATAATGTCGCTGACGGACGTAGATGGCATATTTATTGAGTGCACAAGCTGTTTATTTAACTATGTGGAATATATATTATAATTTTTAACTTTGTAATCTTATCTTACCTTAATATTTTTTTTCGGTGAAACATTCATGTGGAATAATGAAATGTTTATACTTTGCGTTTGTCTCTATTATGTCCGAATTGACTCGTGAAGCAAGCGGATTTTATATAAAAAAAAAAATCTGGGATCATTCTATTTTTATTTCACTGAGAAAATATAAACTAAAATGGTTTAATAATACTTTAATAAAACTTCAGTTTTAGTGGCTTAAACTTTATTTTGTTAACCTGACCTTCAGCAATCTTGAAATCTTATAATTGTCAGCTAATTTTATCCCGAGATACGTAATAATTTCTGTGAAGTACGAAATATAATCAATTACAGTTCTATGCTTCCATTTTGGCCGGTAAAGCATCGGCGAAACCTTCAATGCTGCGGATGACATGGGCGGCGGTGGTCACTCGCCGGCATATAAAACTCAATCTCTGTTATTCTTCTGTTTTACTTCAGCGTGTTATCAGAACGACACAGTGCATGGCTAACACGGGTAATATTATCTGGATTATTTTCCCCGAAACGTAGCGTATTAGTTGAATATATAATTACTGATGTTTTTTAAACATACAGATTGTGTATAAATGTAAGTGAAGTGAAATAAAATATAATTTGCTTTGGTATATTGCTTTTGTCTTAAAATCAATTGTACGACGAGCGATCCATGTGCGAAATCAATAGTATGACGCGCGATCCATATGTGAAATCAATTGTACGACGCGCGGTCCATGTGCGAAATCAATTAAAAATCGACATTTTGATTCTGAGTATACAATAAACCCAGCAGTAGAGTGGTTCTATGAATAGGAACAAATAAACAAATTATTATTACGTAGCGATTTCTACCATGTACGTGGCCGCCCTGTGAAGGTGTCGTGTCCATTAATCAATTCGACGCTTCGCTCGTCGTGATGACGTGAATATTGATCGAGACATTATTAAATAGGTACTTATCTAGTTACCGTCGTTACAAGGCCCTTGTTCAACGATTATGGTTAAAGAAAAGTTGTAGGAGAGATATCAATTCAAATTCAAAATTATTTAGGAATTCTGTAAACACACTTATGCACGTAATTTTTTGCTTCTACTCCCGCTTCGAAAAGATGCTTAAACAATGAGGAGAAAAAACGGCGAGAGAAACTCCTCAGCACATCTTTTAATACAACAGATAGCAACTACAAAGTAAGTTTAAGCCTGCGCGAAATTGGTTTTGACACTATTATTTCCAGGCATCCTTGTCGTTAATATATTGACTGGCTACGGTGAATACACCTATTTGTTTAAATTGTATCCCTTGTAGATTCACGTGTCTTTAATCTATATATAGCTCTGATTGCTCTTTTCCCTCATAATCATATCTATGTCCTCTGATTTACCCCACATTAGTAGACCATAAGACATGCTGTAAGCGGCAGCAGCGAAGAACATACTATTTTGTAACGAGTGGCAAGAAGTCTACAACCAAGAAATCTCCAACGTGTAATGTAGAAAATTATCTAAATTATGTAAGCACCTCTTTAATTAAAGTATTGGCCATTAATCACTTACACATTAATCACTTGCCCCGTAGTCCGGCGTCCAGGTGGTACGACACGCGAATATTAATCCACGGAGATATTAAAAACTTTCCACCCTAAACCCTGGGGTGTTGCAGTTTTTAATACAGTATCAGCGTTGTTGTTTCTTCTTTTTGTTTTAAAGAGGATTATTGAAAAATTTCAATTTACTCGCAACCGTGTGGCTTATGGTTGTCGTGAGTTAATTTTTCTTTGAGATTGTTACGAGACCAACTTAAGCTATCGATTCAGCTTGTCACTCGATATTCGACGCGCCCATAGAATTTGTGTCAGACCATGGACCAGCTTGCTCTGTCGTATTGCAGAAATGTACATATTGTGATAAATGTCATATTGATTGAGTAAAATGCAGCACAATACGTTTAGTTCGTTTGAAATTCAATAAAGAATAGAAATATAAATAAAGAATAAGAATAATAAATAAAAATATAAAGAATAGAATAAAATACTACAATAAATAAATAAGACCAATCAGTAGTAACACTACTACTACTACTACTACTACTACTACTGCTACTCATCATACCTGTACCTACTACTCATCTAAATATTCACTGTTATAATAACTATGTCGACTGCAAACATCTACAAGTTCTAAAAATGCGTTTTTTGTCATCTTTTTACAGTTACACTACGCGCTGAAGATTGAAATTCCACCTACATCATCTGGATTCGTTGTGATCCGTAAGAGTCCGATTTTCGCGATCTTTTCTACCACGTACGTGTAAACTATGGAATGAGCTTTCTTCGGAGATCTTCCCGAAGCGCTATGACACGGGGTTTTTCAATAGGTATATAAGAATAAATTTCCTTCGGGGCCGGCGATGCATTGGTGACCCCTTTCGAGTTAAGCAGAGGCCACGGTGGCTGCTTCACATCTGGAGGCCCATCTGCTTTCGGACTTGTCCTTAAAATCATAACAAAAACTTGTACAAACTGATGTCAGCCGTAGTAGATGGTCGTAATAGCACTGTTATGTTGGAGTCAGTTCGTTATCATGAATCGTTTAGTCAAACATAAACCGTGATCAAGTATAATACGTATTTAATTTAATATCCGTTAACCCCGGTACAGCAAACATCGCAGCATGTTAGATTTATATCTCATGAACAATCAACCTCTAACGGCTATTTGAAGCAGTAGTTGATATCACATGTTTACATTACTTCGAACTGTAACGGGTGATAACTATCTCTTGTATGGAACATTAAGTAGTAAAGTTGATTCACAAATTATAGACACAAATTTATATACCTGATGAAAGATTCCTAGTTGGACGCTCAGTGACGGTAGAAATTTGTATATATCATTGAATTGATATGACCCTTAGAGAATAAGAAATTAAGACCTAGGGTGTATTCAAAAGAGTCTGAACTATATTAGACCGAGCATGCTAGCCCTCAAACTTATCGAGCGATGCAAAAAGTTCTACAAATGTTTGACTTGGACGCCGCTTAACAATACCAAAACAACAGCCTGTAACAAGTCAGGTCACAGACTTTCTAAAATTGCGAGGTGACTACAAACGCCCAGAGAGGCAAGGCTTAATGTCATATTTTATGTTTTTTATTTGAATATCTAGAAGACGGTAAACATTTTGAAAGGGATATTTCAGAGCTGGAAACGGATATGCCATAATAAATATTGAGTATGAAACAGCCTATATTCAGGTTCATACGTTTTAATCGTATCTCGATCGAATGTGGAAAGAGAAAGCACAAAGCGGTTCACAATATTGATATAACACCTTTTAATAATTGAGCAAATAACGTGGCACTGGCTAGTTTATCAGTACAAGAACACAAATAAATATACTGGAGATCGCATTAAAATTCCGTTGTTACGGAAATACGCATTTCTCAATGCAAAATTTCCATTTGCTTAGAACAACTCAAAAAATTAATAAATTATTCAAAATCAACAGTTACATTCGTGTAAGCAATATCACTTACCAAAGTTCTAAACAGACAGACAGACAGAACTCCGGCCCCACCGACTTGTTTTAAAACAAAACTAGGCTTATAAAATAATTTCATTATCATTAACGTCGTAATAAGAGCCGGCCCGTAGCTTGATTTGGTCCGGAGGATTAGGAACAATAAAAATCTTTATTCGCTACAATATTTCTAATCACAGGATTATTTTGGCGTAGAAAATAAGATTTTTTTGTTGCGAGATAACGCAATAAAAGTAGCAATTTTGTTTGTATTTATATGACATTTTGTAGGCATTCACTGTATTGATAACATGCTGAACAACAAGTTATATATAATAGTATTAGCTTTGAAGGGAAATCAAATTATTGTTTGAGTTGGGATAGTTTTATACATAACTTGCGCAGTTTTCATAATGTTTTCTTGATCTGCCAGAATTCCCTGTTACGGACAGATCTAGTCACAGAATAAGCCTAGTCAACCTACAGTCTAACACGCTGGCTGTGCGAGAACATCTTTGATACCGTAATTAAGGATTTTCAATTATGCAGGTTTCTTTCACATGAACAACTGGTGTTAGCAACCTCTCTATACTAACTAAACTTACTTTGGAATTTCCAAATGTTGTTCTAAAAGATTTATTTATAGAAAACCTAAATGATAAAACGATTTTGAATTTGAAAAGCGGGCACGATGAGTTATTTGATTATTTTATATTGTTTTAACTTGTCGATTTGTTAAATTAAGTTAAAGTCACAAAGACGACCAAACATCCAAACAGCCGTTATTTAACTCGCATGTTTGTTAGACTAGCACCTATCCACACATATAGTCAACGATGGATTGCTGGCCTATACGGCACTACAATCAGGATTGGATGATCCCTTCCCCGATGTCAACGACTGGTATCGAATAAGCAAATGAATTCAAAATCAAAGGCCCTTAAACTTATTCTGATATCGGATTCAAATATAGGTATAAAATAAAAAAATGAAGTATGCCCCATACGACTAAAACGTAATGTCCATGATGATATACGTTCAAATTATAATTTATAATGGTAAGATGTATATAAAATACATATAAATGTTAACATTATTAATAAACATCCTTTATATATTATTTACAGTATGTTAATATGTTAGTTTATAAGCTGATCCATAGTTATTAAGTACTTGTAAACATAACAAACGCGAGGGTAGTTTGAAACTCGATAAATTCCCGCAGTACGACGGTGTAGAGCGCGCGTTCTCTTCAGTAAACTTGGTTTCCTAACGGAGGCGAGACATTTAATATAGCTTCTCACAATTTATGCCGTCGTTCTTGAAATACAATTGGGCCAGAGCTAAACCTCTCTGCTAGACTGTTTACATACCTCCCCTAAATCAATTAATCAATTAATGACACGAGCCAAAAAATATTGGCTGAAATCAAAATATTGGCTCTATTATAACACTCCCCGATTGACGACTAATATTACTTTAATTAAATTAAAATATGGGATAATTCATGCGATCCCAATAGAAGTATTTGCGTACCTGTGTATTTATATAACAGTATCTACAAGATTAATTACACTTATATCGAATAACTGTAGCAGTGAACGTTTCAAAGGTTGCCTTGTACGGTATACGATACATTTGGAGCAGGTCAAGTACTATACGGATGCGTTTGCCGTGAAACAAGTTGCTTCAAGCAAAATCACTAATAAAATCTTGGTGCTTAGGATTTCGATATTTATTTGCATCTTAAATAGCACCTCTGTTGTTTGCTCACAAATTTCGACCAATCACAGCAGCTTTTAAACAGTAGTTCCAACATTTTTAGGTAGATCTAAAATGTCTAATTAATCTTCAATCCGCGACATTTAAATATCACAATATAGGCACGCATAACGTAAGCAGGCGACGGTTCAACTTTGTTGTTGAATCAGATATGTAGTTAGTTTGTGTAGTTACCTAAGGCTTTGTAATTTTATCGATTTGCTGAACGTCACCCAGAATTGTCGATTATATTAGTAAATAGTATTATATTTGTATGTCAAATTTTTATAAAATGCTCAACACAGACAAATAGGCAGAGAGACAAACGCACAGAATAAGCTGATGGTCTAGAACCATTAACTTTTATACACGTATCATATTGAAGCTCAGTTAACTGGCATTACCTAGATGACAACGAAAATAAAAATGAAACCGTGTCCTATGAAGTCGATGTAAGATCCCATTCAACACGTGGCTCGCGTTTAAATAAAAAAACTCTGGAAGTAAGGTGTGTAGCATGTGTTTGGTTATAATTTGTTTGGATATACAAAGTATCGTAAAGTTTTTCAACCGGTCATCGGTAATGAAAATAATTCTGGGTATCCGCTACATTTAAAACTTTATGTACGATTTAGGTATTATAGTTCAAAACACTGGTAAAGAAGCATACTTACTTGGGTAGGCTTAGTAATAAGCTCCTATTCTCTATGGAACACTACAAACGGAATGTATTAAATCAGAGTTCCCCAAACTTTTTTGTGTCGTAGACCCCTTGCCATGTTTTTCCGTGTTGGGTAGACCCCCAACGTACCTGATATTGATTTTCTGTAAATTTCTAACTGTACTGAAGTTTAGTATTAAACAAGGTTTTTACAAGTTCAAAATGTATTGCGACCACAAAGCGAATACCAACATCTTACAACTTGCACAATTTTATAAACATATATAATACATTTTTTACTTCATAGGTACTTTTATAAATAATGTATATGTTTTGATATTATAAGATAGTATGATG
>DWPT01008251.1:0-10316 GCA_018251895.1 Agathymus mariae mariae
GAGGTGAGTAGCTACCTAAGTCCTTAAGGTGAAAACTCAACCCTTCCCGGGTCCCTCTCCATACCATCCATAACAACGAAGAAATCGAGCTCGTAATAATCTACATGTCTAGCCAATGTATTTTGTTCATTTGTCATTTGTTTTACTTTTTGACGGCAAATTGAAAATTGTTTGTGTCACGTCAGTATGAATTTAACGGGAGAAAATTTTGGTGCAATAATTTTTATGACTTTCGATGGCATTTAAGTCAACAAGAAAGCTATGATAGACTTCAATTGGCCTTTCACGATGAAGCCCCATCTCGTGCCACTGTTTACAACTGATTTAATGAATTTTATAATTATGAATGATCGCACTAATCTCACCGATAACCTGCGTGAGGGACTGCCTACGATAATGACTGAAGACAACATCAGTGTTGTGCGGCGTGTGATAGAGACTGACAAAAGAGTGCCCTATCAGCAGATTCGGACAAACTTAGGCATCGGTATGAGTCAAGTGCACAAAATCCTCCGTGAACATTTAGCGGTCAGGAAGCTTTGTGCCCGGTGGATACCTCATAATTTGACCATGGCTTAAAACTCCGCCGGGTTGTTTGGTGCCGTGAAATGGTTCAAAGATTTAACGGAGGCGACTCAAATGCTGTATTCGACATACTTACGGGTGACGGATTTTTATTTATTCCCTAAAATAAAAGAAAAACTTAGGGGAATACGTTTTATAGACACCAAGGAAGCAGAGGCTGCGTTTCAAAAGGCCGTCAAAGAGACCCCTAAGGACGAGTCAGTAAAGTGCTTTTCTCAATGGTTCTATCGGATGTAGCGATGTACTGATGTGAATGGACACTATTTTGAAAAGATACAATAAAACTAACAACTTGCTAGTTTGCATAGTTTTTAATTTTCTAAAAACTTTTAGTGCGACACTCGTATAAAATAAAACCTTTGATAAAAATGATTACCAATTGTTTTGGTGCGGTTATTATGTGTCAATACAATAGTAAAAGGAAGAATATAAAGAAAAGTGAGCGAGTTACAAGTCAACAATAAATATATATATATAAACACAAATATAAAAATACAGTATGTAAGTATTTATGCATATATTTTCGATTTAACACTAACCTGTCAAAAACCTAATAATATATACCTCATCAAATCCCAGGAAGGTGCCCAGTCCCAAGATGGGCATCGTATTGCCATCGTTCAAGACTACCCTCGGAGCTTTGCCGCCATCTTTGTGATCACACGTCTGCAACAAAAAATATATTAATTTGTTATTTAAAGCACAAATGTATACATATAATAAAATTTAAACTGATCACTTTATGTACACGAAGGATATATGAGAACATATACTATTGGAGGCCTTTATTAACGCAAGAGAACACAAAACAACAAGTGAATTAGAACTTTTGTCTGTATGTCTGTTTGTCTATGCATTTGTTCGCGCTAGTCTCAGAAACGGCTCAACCGATTTTGTTCTCACTTCACTTAATACTTAGTTTGTTTCATTGTAATCCGTCCATAAATAATTAATAACAATAATTGTAATATGTAACTTTGTTGAACGAGAACAACCCAGTCTTAAAACAATGCAGGTGCTAGTTCTAACGCAAGGCGTAGTTTTACTGAAACGAAACGAGTGCGGTTTGCTAATCATAACTAAATTTCTAACACCGCGAAACTCGAAAATATTTGCTCAACACAAGTCTCAATTCTCTGTTGTAAGGTTTTTCATTTATCTAGTGCGCGCACCAACCTGCTCTAGTTGGCAATCCACCCTTTCAATGTCGTGGCGTACACTGACAGCTCGTTAGCAACATCGACCAATCAGCGTCAAGTGTTCCCCACTAACACAAACTGAGGACTAATCCGACAAGGCGCTAGCGCAGTATTACGGTGACAGAAGTCGAAGAAAGACGTTGTCGGTACCCTCAAATCATTTATATCGTGCGATGATTTGTAGAATGGCTAGTTAAGAAGTGTCAATTGGTATATTTGTAAGGGTTAGTTAACAGCTTTTTAGTAATAAAATTAATTTATTGTCACACCAACACGATAGCACCAAACGTTAATATTAAAACTCACACTAATGAATGGGCAAAGGGTAACTGCGCTGTTTTTCACGCACTCCCTCCTCTGTGGGATACTTTGAGGAGAGTAACAGTAGGGTGCCACAATACTCGCTTATAATTACTTTTAATTAGTATTCTAGTCACGTGTGCGCGTGTGTGTGTGACTGTAGATGTAGTTATATTTGAATCTGAACGAAAAAATCTTTCCAATTGAGAAACTTCCAGTAGCAATTTTTAGTTTTCCACAGCAATGCGCCGTTTTAGGAGTGGTGATTTGTAGTATTTTGCCTTTAAGCATTCAGTACTCATTGCATTCAGTCACCACCACTCTGTACACAAACTGATCATCCGGCGAGGTGATGTCGTTATGCGTACTTTTGAAGATCGCTGGACTTTGTAACAGACATTACTATCCACAGTACTTTCGCATGCTGGTAAGGTCTGTTATCTGCTTTTACTTTTTTTTTATTACAAATAGCCGACAAACGAGCAGACAAGCAACTTTATGGTAAGTGGTCACCGTCGCCCATGGACATCAGCAAGACCAAAGGTATCACTGATGCGTTGTCGGCCAGGAAATTAGAAGGTACGAAAGAAACTTCCTTAAAACTACTTAATTCCTTTAAAAAAATCGTACTAGTACTTAACATATTCGAAAGTGCTAAGAGACGGCTTATCTTACTATCCAATCTCTACTTTCTAGCAAGCTACATACGATTTAGAAAATATTCAAACATCTCTTTTTAATAAATAAATATGTAATAATTGCTCTTGATATCATAAATCACAGGACCTAAATTTTAGAAACAACTACGGTGTACATTTTTGAAGAAGATTAAAAATTAAAAAATACATTCAGATGTCAAATTATAACCAGACTATAACAACAAATTATAACAGATATTTTTAATTCTGGTTCCGCGCCGAAAAATTTTCATTGCTGTAAATATTAAAAACATTTTAAAATATATTTTTAAGTCACAGAACTAAACTGCAATATTATGTAACAAAAAAAAAATGTCAAAAATGCATATTTTATAGTTTTAAAACAGACGCAGTTTTCAAAAATGAATTTTAGGTACCTTAATATTGATAGAGCAATTTCTCTGTCGACTCATTGTACACCCCATCTATACTGAATGAAACCAGCCCCGTTTAGTTCTGAAACCAATTATAATATTTTTGGTATACTAATACTCGACTAGTGGTTGAAATTCTACAGTAATCAGTAAATAACGTTAACAAATTAATAAATAACGCTAAAACTTGACAATAACTACCACACAAACAAAATCTGTTGACAAACAGATGAAACAGAACATCCTCCTTTTTTATGTTGAAAAAAAAACTGTTTTGTCTATGCCTATTTAAAAAAGATTCATAATTGACAATATTACTTCTATATATTTTTTTTTTGTTAATAACCGTCTAACGAGCAGACGAGCCGCTTGATGGTAAGTGGTCACCGTCGCCGTGGATATCAGCAAAACCAAACCTATAACTAGTTCTGAGGAAAGTTGGTAAAGGTCACGTCACGGTTGGGGGAAGCTCCTGTCTGAGTCTTATTTTGTTATTAAAAGGATCCATTAAGGAACTATAAATAAAAAATTAGATTTCAACGGCTGCCAGTCATCTTTACAACCCATAATTTACCCACTGCTGGGCTCAGTTCTTCTCTCAAAGTGAGAGGCGTTGATGTATCCGCCATAGTAGGCAATGAGGCTTAACAATCTTCACCCACCTTCTACAACGCTATGGAGAACAAGTGTGCAGGTTTCCCCACCATGTTTTCCTTCACCGAAGCAAGTTAATTTGTAATACGCACATATTTTAAGTGAGCGAGATATCAACTCTAGTTTCCCGTGTGAAAGGCCGATACTAGTAGGTATAAGTATTTGTTTAGAATTGTTTGTTACCGTATAAAATAACAGACAAAGGTTTAGCTATCTAATGGCATTCTCTGTCTGTCGACCTTCGATGGATATAGAACATATCTGGCAGGTGAAAAGTACAAAGAAACACGTTATGAAAATATTAAAAATAAATATAAAAATACATGCATACGTAAAAAAATATTTATTAAAAATAATAATGAGGGCACAATCAATATGTAAAATCAAATTTTAACGACAATACGATTTTTATATGAAAAATGACAGAAAACCCGAAAACTAATTAACTTTGTTAATTTCCTTTATAACATACATTAAATATATGTATGTTTTATATTATACATTACCTGATTATTTTATCGTTATTTACGATTTGGTAAACCATTATTAATAAATATATTTCTTTCCAATAACTTTATAACTATTCTATTGTATACATATACATACACACAAATATATAAAAATAACAATATTTTCGTGATTATACCAAATAATCAGTTTGACTTTCCCTATTCAATTTACATCACTTCACACCACATATAATTATATTGAATAAAACATATTTACATTATACAGTTACGTAAGGTAATCAGTTATCAACTCACCGCACTGGCCAACATGGCTGACAGCACGAAACACACTACCAGCATGGTAAAAGATCTTATTAGACTGGGGAAAATAACCCACAAAACGCAATCGAGGTACAACTGTACGACATCAACTTGAGATATTCAAACGCGAGAAGCGATATTCCACGCAACGTGAATATACTATGTTATAGTTATGTACTGGTATACGTATATCGCAGTTGAAAAAAATACGGTAATAAATCTATTTTGAAATTCAAAAACAAGTATATATCAGAGAGTATATCAGAGTTCGTTAGCCTATTTTATTATCATACAGTATGTTATACATTTTAAATGTAAAACTTAGTAGTGTTTTTACATTATACTGATATTTTGATATTACCTTTACCATGGCAACATCATGACAACGATGGTGAGTAAAATTGAATGCTTAAAATGTTTATTAGTTAAAATCCTTGTAACTTATAAAAGCTTGCCGTGGCCACAGTAGGGGAACACAAAACATTGAGGATTTACGCCTGTTTATCAGATTATTAACGTCGCATGGTGGAGCCATCGAAGCCAAAGATTTTAAATATACATTTATGATATAAACAGGAAGATTAAAATTTAGGAATGTTTAAGATTTCTCAATTTGACTTGTAATGCCTGACACCTACGACCCCCACTGAACGCGACTAGTTCCATGGAGAGGAGGCGGTTTTCTCACTCAACTGACTCAACATCCTGAAGAATTATCTTTTTTCTTCGTGAGGAATAACACAAAGTAATGCCAGGTACATATGAGTTGTGATTCCTTTCTTCTCATTGAGAAATCCTATGAATCGTTTTTCACTTAGCCGTTGGCTATACGACCTGTTAACCTTGACGATGACGACAGCAGAGAGAATGGACAGCGAACGCAATCAACCTATATATCCATACACAACAAATATGCCAGTTTATATCAATCGAATACAAAGCTATTTAACATATTTATAGATAATACTCAGTTTCATACTAAAATTATTAATTTAACGCCGCAACGACGCTGTACTAGTACGTAAAATACTTTTTGGAAAATTTCAATCTCCCTACACTGTTATCGATATAGGGTTCTAAACATTATTTTTTTTTAGAATTATTGTCTGCCTGTCCACGTATCACACTAAAACCAGTGAACAGGTTTAAATTAATGAGCGTTCAGTTATAAATACTGACATCGGGCGTTTTGTGTCTCCGTTATAAACCAAACATCCAGCTGATCACATTTTTGAAGTACGTGTCGTCATTAATAATACTGAATCGCTGACTTTGTAATAGTATATCTAACAACATTACACTGTTGTTACATTTGGGCTGGTGCTGCCAAATGTCATCTATCTGCCTTGGACTCGATGGAGAGGCGTGCAAAGACTCATTGGTGACCCAGATGGTCGGAACTAATATTCATAGCCTTGAGCGCAGGCGCAGGGTTACCAGCCTCTCGTTCTTCTATAGAGGATATTTTGGGGTGTGTACGCAGTGTTCCTCCGTGGAACAATTTGACGTACGACGGATATCTTTACGGGTATCCGTCATTCATTGTGCGCATTGCAAAGAACTGGTAGAATAACTTGCCCGCGTCAGTGTTCCCTGCAACTTATTATGTGGGAGTCTTCAAGAGGAGAGTGAATATTATAAGTTAGTGCGTTCAACATCTTGGACTCCATCACCACTTACCACCAGATGGCGTTGCTGTCAAACATTAACTTACTCTATATAAAAAAAAACTGTCCACTGACTTCAGTAACCAAACTGAGGATTATTTACAAACCCTATTTGAGATCTTTTAAAGATGTACGTCATCTTACCGTTAGAGATTGACTAGAACATTTTTTCTCTAACATCGTCCTTCACATAAAACGCGCCACGCACACCAGTCTCCCTTAAAACAATCGAATTGTAAATCAAATAATTAATACACAGCAACAAATAAGGGGCAATTAGTAATAGACTATTAATTTGTTAATAAATTTATTACATAAAATTATTAGGATACATATATATAATTACATTTATTCGAAATCTACAATTTTAATATCCTACAGAAATTTAGATTTCATCAACAGAGCTGAATATAAAAATAAATTTTCTGCGAATAATTTTTATGTGATTTCCCTGTTTAATATTAATATATAAGAAAAGTAAAATAAAATATATTTTTTTAGTTTCCAGGTGACGTCATATCCTGCGAGCAGGGGAGTGGGGATAAATTACTGCCATTCCATTCCGTATCACAGAGGATAGAGAACGTGTTATTAGTTGCGTCCAATGTAGAGATTGCTCCTAGCATCGTCGCGGAGTATCTTGATCAACAGCCTGGGACTTTAAATAAATGACGAACCTTTGTGTAGATGAGAAATTTAGTTAAGAATTTTAAGAGGACCTAACTTTGTTGTGATAATAATCATCGTATTGAATAACAAACAAACCATAATTATGGTCTGTAATAAGAAAATATTAACGAGGCGAAACTGCAGTTAAATATTTTTATTTACATATCTTTGTGTAATTTTTGTATGTCGGTTTGTTTTTCTGTTAAGTATATCACCCAGAAATCACTTTACAGATTCAGATGATGCATGCCTAATTCATATTGTTGGTCAACGTTCATTTATAATACTCATTATCTCGGAGAATAACATTACTTATTGTGCAGAGTAGGACATGATAGTCAGTATGAACGTTGTTGCCATAAACAAAAATGTTTGTAATGGAATTGAGGAAACCCGACTTTGAAGGTGCTACAAAATTGTAAATATGAAAGTTATAAATGCCTCATATAACTGACTGTCACAAATGTTTCGAGTACTGTGTTATTAACTTATATTGTGTTTTCAGAAAAAAAAAAGCGAGACTTCGCTACTGATACAAGTATAAAAACGCAGTTCGAAATAATTTATAAAGTTTTTGAATAAATTTTCAAAGTTCAATCATTTAAAATCCCGGAAAATTACGTGAGCAGATTTGCAAATCTACTTCGTAAGGATAAATTCGCTCTTGAGCTCGTCTATTTGCTCGATTCTGCATTTAACGTTGGCTTCGTAATCACACTGCTGCGTGAGGTCGTTGAAATAGAGGCCGTCCGAGCAGTACGCAGTCTTGGCCACGCCGTTCACGCAGTACCAGTAACGCTGGCAGTCGTTCCTGGAAGACAAATAATTAAATATACAGACATGTTTATTTACTCATAATCCCGCTAAATATAAACTCAATACATTTTCTTTACTACGGATGGCATGAAGCGAGTTCTATAGCATCATTCAGCGATCAAAAATCATCATTGTCACCTTTAAATTCCACTTCCATTAGCATCCAGTTGCACTACTACGTCATTTCCTTACGTACAGTTTAGATTTCCCGTGACTATCCGCATTTGCTTCTTACTCGTATTTACTAATTAATACCTGAACTACTAACTACGTTCACCTATAAAACCTTGAACACCGAAATTCTAATATCGTTCACCGGAAACTAAGTAAACGAATTATTTAGAAATTTGTACTGTGGCAAGCTTGGTGACGTAACATTTTTTTCTGTCGAAACTGAGAATGTGATGAGGCCGCTAGATTATTCAGGTCCCATAGTACGCGTGCACGGCACTATTGTGTTTTACTAGACCGACTGACTACTACCCTCATTTTAAGAATTTGCAGACACGACGCGCTGGCCAATAAAAAGATACACCGTTCCCCTTTTGATCAGATCTCGGCGGTGATGCCTTGTATGTTACCACGGTTGGAGGTAAACCTCCTTTAATGGGTTCGATCGATTCTGGTTGCTCTGAATTCAACAGAATATCGCTATTTTTTTCAGGTCATCTGTCCACTTGATCGGCAGCTGTCTACCATTTTACGAAGACGTGGACGAAGAACTTTTCTTCGTCATCCCCGAATTTTTTTTTAATAGTAAACCATGACAGACTATATACTTAATATCGATGTTTGTTGGCTGGTCTGTGCGAAATCCCGAGCCTAAATGCTTCAGCTGGTCTCTAAGGGAGTTTCAGTAACAAAATCTCACATCATAATACGTCCTTCATGAAAAAAAAATGATAAAATAACAACACCCACTTGTACGGTACCATCCTGGAGGCGGAATCAGCTCTCATGCAGTTAAGCGCACCATTGTAATTAGGCCCCGAATACTCTAACGACGTGGGTCTGACACTGTTAGCCACTGCATCACCCGTCAGAGTACCGACAGCATCTGAAAGAAGCGTAAAATGTTCCAGTGAGATCATATAAACAGAACGGTACGAACAGGGTATAACAGGTACTCGTTATTCCTCGGGGACATGCAACTTCATGAGCTTCTTCAAATTGCATCTTAGATCCGTGTATTACAGCCCTAAGGACTCCTGAGCTACGAGTATACGCGGTAAGAATGATAATAAGAAAACGGTACCGAATATTTTTTGGAAATTTTAATACAGAGGGCTAAAAGAATTTTTTTGGAATTTTGTATATCTGTCTGAATAAGTATAACGCTGAAAGCAATGAATAGATTTACATGATTTTTGGCATATTTTTAAAATATTTTTCGTCCCGAACGGCAGATTAGTAATATAAAATATTGGAAACGCCCGAAAACCTTAACCTTAATATAAAAAAACTCAGTGCTACTAAATGACTAATTGAAAAATAATTTTCATGATATGATGAATTTATTAAAAGTAACGTTTGTATTTCACGGTATCCTAAAATATATAGGTAATTTATATAAAAAATCAGGTCCGTAACAAAGGTGTCTGCGAAATTATGTATTTGTCAACCGTACCGTCGTGTTTTTAAATGTATAAGACTTACATAAATGTTTTAATGTTTTTCTTTCATGAAAAACTTCTTACACAATTAAATAGCGTAAAATTTCTCTCGAATTTTTCAATATAATATACGTCCTGATACTGAAATCTTAGGTCAGGATACATAAGAATCTTCAATATACGCGCGAACTTTTATGAGTAATAATAAACGTACATAGCCGTAATAGGTATTCATGTCTCCTACATGATCTTAACAGACTGCCATCATTGTGTCAATGATCTTAGCCGATCTCTGCAGTTTATAGGTCCGTAATATGATCTTACACGGATTTTGCGTGGTGTTCAAAAATTTTACATAAGCACAATATTCAGCCCAGCAACAAGATCTAGATGAGATATGTATTTAAGAGCAGAGTCACCGCTCGCACCAGAAGAATCATTTACTTCCTATTGAACCAAGTAAAATAAGTAAATAATAAGTACCCGAGTGTCTGATTGAAACGGATTGTATAAGATCTACTTGAAACATAAGTTTATGTTAAATTACTATAAATTTACTATACAACAATCCGCAAGCACAATGCATGCTGGTATATAATTCTATACATGCATGCATAAAGTACATTTATACTAATTTAATAACAATGAATTTACACAAAGTAACGCCTGATATTTTCATCTATATCAGTTTAGTTGTAAAATACACAGGGTTTTGTGGGAATTTCATGTTTCATTGTCACATGCGGTGTAGCTATGTAAAACAAATATTTGTCGTATTCAATTTTATAGAAGAGTATCAAAATTTTAAGTTAAATTTTGTTAAGTGACAGTGATTGTTAATTTGAGTATGTGTTCAATGAATTCGTGACCCAGTAGCGAGGTTAAGTATTACCTGTTATTTTCATTATTATTAGCATAGTCCTCGTATACGAACTGCGAGTCTCATTCGATATCATAACGTAGGTAGGGAT
>DWPT01008252.1:0-10316 GCA_018251895.1 Agathymus mariae mariae
AAATGAAATATTTAATTAATAATTGTTATATTGTGTAGTTGTCTGTAAGCGTGTAAAACAGTATTTTTTCTTATAGTCGTTATTATAATCATTTTTCCTTTTATTTCATTCATGTTTAATAAAAATATTATTGAAAGATAAGCTTAAATTTCTTACTGTGCCCTTATTTTCACATTTAATAATATACAATCAGTAAGGGGTTGAAAGGATCAATTACTTTAGAAAAAGCTATGTATTATTACTGAACTATATATGGCACTGTATAGATAGTTAGCGTTGGTCTAGCCTTGATGTATGGAGTAAGCCGACGTGGCAAAAAATCTGCTTTCGATTTAGTGGACGAAGCCAAATCATTTATTAAAAATTTAAATTCTAATTACATAAATAAATAACAGGGAATGTACAACGAACAGGGAATACAGTACCAGACAATAAATCCCACTTGTCAAAAGTATCTTCATAGAACATTGCTTCTGTTACACTCTCTATGATAGAAAGTATGCTCCTCCATATTGATATGATGTTTAGATGTTAACTTGTCAGTTGGTGCGGCAGCGATGGTATGTTTTTAGCTCGATGATCACCCAGCGCCCGGTGACTTCGTACTTTTTAAATCTACTCATCGAAACCTCAAGTCTCACTATTCGTAGTGCGGCTCAGAGGCGCACTGACCAGCTAGCTTTTGATCAGCCGTGCAAAACACAACCAATGCAAACGATTAACGCCTGCAATACAATACAACTATATTGTCACGACCTTCGGCGGTCATAGTTATTTTTCGCGTTTTAGATGTCGTTGTGTGATGATGTATGGAAACTTTTTTTTTGGTAAAACTTCCACCAATATAAAAAATAAATGTATCTTAATAGATTGGGAAGCCCTTTTACAAGTTTTCACTTGTAACAATGATACGTATGTACACTAATAGTGATAATAACGAAAGTACACTAATACAATATTTTTTTAAATATTTCTAGTTAAGTAGTGTTAAGTTTTAGATACATTGTGAAAAAAGGTTACAGTCATAATTGCCGTAAAACATAAAAAAACCGTATGTGCACCTTGCAACTGTTTATTTTTTAATTTACTCCGACGCAAACTGTCTCTTGAATATGTACAAGTTTAATACACAAAAACGCATACACACGTTACAGTATACTTCACAAATTTTCGACCGCTTGCAATAATGACCACCACTAACTATCGTCCAATACACCACCATCCCTACTATCCACTACCAACTAAACACGAAACGATGAACTGATTGTTAACCGGTTCCGCTTTTATTTATTTGTATGGTAGCCTGGATAAAAAATTTACGATGCGCAAGTATCGGAGAGATTACACTGGCCGGTACAAATCCTAAATACCCGTAATGAAAGAGTGAGAATGAAAGATCTGATACAATCTCCTCGTCCATCGACTGTCAATGTATGCTTACGGAGTGCAGAGGTCAACATGAAGGTAAATATAGACATTAAGATCTCTAGCAATCATTGTATGTCTCATCTGATTGTAGTCAAAGAAGTATTGGGCATAATGTTACACCACAGTTACCCTCGGTGCTCTTCTCAGAATTGTAAACACGTGCTATTGACCTATTCAGAGGTTCCTGTTTATGTGAAAGTTCATAAATTTGCGGACTTAGCAATAGCATTGTATTTGAGTTTACAACCACCCTCGTACAAGTAATTAGATATAGGTATATAATATTTTAATGTGGCGAAATATCACAAGTTGCATTGGAGCTATAAGGAAATAAAATGAGTATTGTTTATTGTACACGAGTAGATCCATACGAGACTGATGTAAATTTACAGTTAATCGATTTCTCTTTTGTTGCAGGTTTTTCAGGTGTACCCGCTGCAGTAAGTACATGTGAATTTACGATTATATAATTACATAATCACGGTAATATTAGATATCCAAACAATATGAACATCATGAATAGAAATGGTCTTGGAGTTCTTGTCACAGTCGTAATAAATCCAATTATCTATGTCATTGTGCTTCCCACATGCTTATTTTTTAATAAACGTAATGAGGGTGGTAATAGTGGTTCATCATAAGACTCCCAGCTTGACAACAATCAAATAGATCAAATAGATACACACTGTATAGGTAATTTAAAAATTATTTTACTAATACTTACAAAAATAATACTATCATGTATTCCATATTGCATATTTTTTAATTGTCATTAGGGCTATGAATCCCCTCAGTACGTAGCGCAGTCGCAACAGCGAAGCGGGCTCGGTACGGGCGCAGCGGTTGGGTTGGGAGTGGGCGCGTTAGCCGCAGGAGGGCTGGCGGGTTATGCTCTCGGGGGTGGATTCAGGAGCGATAGTCCTACGGAACCGGTGAGTTACGTTAGAAGCACAAATTTAATGTACCGGTAGTATTTGGTTATATGCTTTCCTTCGATTTTTAATTGTTATCCGCGAATGTATAGCGTAGAGTGTCTCACAACTTTTTTCGTGCGCGTATCCCTAATAAAACTTTTCATTTATGAGTACCCTCCCCTGATAACTCCATACCTATTTCTAAAAATGTCTCGTTTTTAAGTCCTAACTCCTTAGTAACTTATTATTCATAAGGTTCATTTTAAACAACATATTATAAACATAGTACATTATAATAATGCTTATTTAATTTAACTGTATTCGCGCCATCACCAATACCAGTTCACGTAGCCCGTGTACCTCTAGGGAATAACGAGGCGCTGTTGTCTTATCCCTTGTCCAGAACGATGTATCACGAGCAGTTCAGGTTCGCTTGCACTTCAATATCGATGGAGATCCTTATTCCCCAAACCTTTGCTGTAGTTGGTGCCGAGTAGTAGATGGGATAGTGACCAACGAGAATATGAAGTTTTGTTTACCCCACTTGAAGACTTTCAAACGATACGATTATTTCTAATTGATATCAGCCGTAGGAATGTGTGCGTATCCTTTACAGCGCGTGTAATTTTATAATCTCATAAGTTGAACTCGCAGCTGACATCAAGGTAATATTATTGTAATGTTAAGGGTTAATGATCATCTTAGTACTTGTTATAATTATAATACTAAAAATATATTTTTGTTATTGTTATTGCATTTTGTTGTTTGTAAACTGTAAGTTTGATCAGAGAGATTGTAGAATTACAGCGCCGATTTTATTAATTATGTATCTATTTCAAATATTTTTAATGTAACAACGATTCAGGTACAGGTGTCGGATTTCTCAGAAAGCGTGGACTTCGGTGGCGACGACTGGATGGATTGAGCCGAGCTGCTCGGTGTCAGTGAAATTTGTAGATTGTACGTGTGCCATTTAATTGACGATTGCCTTGTTTTATGACTACTATAGTAATGCCGGTCAGGAGGAATTTGTATAACCTGCGAGCGAACGAGACACATCGCACCTTTGGTGCTACAGTGACACAATAGTTTATTTTTTTTATTGAACAGGAGAGAATTTTTAAGATATCTTTTGCATTTATTGCATTATAACTGGATTACTATTTGTAGTAAGTGTGAAATCTTTATAAAATTTGTATTTAAATGTTTTTGCTATAGTTTCACGTAAAATATATATTTTGAATTATTAAAAAAATATAAACATATTTAAAAGACAACAAAAAAGTGTCCTGAATTGTGACTTTGTTGCACTGAAGGTGAGATATATGCAGTAAAAAACTACGACAGGACGGTACAAACGAAATTGAAATACCGGTATTTTCGATTTGGTCCCGGAAAAGAATACTAATGTAAAAAGTATTCAAGGTCTTTACAGTACCGTTATTAATGAACATGTGATTTTTACGTGTTTAATTATTCCAGAACCTAAATAGCTGTTAAGGTGTAACCGTTATCTGTCACAGCGCTAACTTAGCGGTACCCTTAACTATAGCACAGCCAACTGAGCGGTATTAATATAGGAGTCGAATATTTAAAATTGATTAATAAATTGTGCACATTGGCCATCTTCGTATTTGAAAAGATAAACATTTCTTTAGACAAAACTGTGGATCCAATTTTTTTTTTCTAAATATTTAGTATATTTTAAAAATGTTTTTTTTTTTGCAATATGTAAATTTACATTCAAACTTAACGTTGGACAATTTACATACCAACAGATTAGTAGCCTATATCCAAGTAGCTTATTTCGAATTACCACAATTTGGGGATGGCAATATTTTGAACATACGCTTGGTATGAGTGGTATTTATTTATCGTTATTTTTCCGAATTTCGATGAAGACTGCCATTGGGCACAATTTATTCGGCCTTTGGGCTTAGTATTTGTTGACGGAACTTAAAATGAAAGATGTATTTAATAACGTTAAGCCTTATAAAGCCTTTATATATTAATAAGATATATATTGAATAGATCATTAGTCATTTCAAGCGTAGCTTTATGTACAAATAGATATGTATATTTATTTAATAGTTAGCTGTAATTTTGACACAAATTAAGGAACAAATATATTTATGCGATACATACAAAATTATATATCAGTGTCGGTTTTACGACGGGGATTGTTTGTCAGCCTAGATTGGGATTCGTACAAACCTCGATATCGCCGCTTGGCATTTTGCATCGCGTCAGGGCCCTATTCGATAAAACTTACAACGGAAAAATTGTTAAATCAATAATATAACAAATGTTGATCAATAAAAGTTTACAAATGTCGTAGTCAACAGTTGTCATGCGATTGTCGTTCTCAGTGACATTTTAAAATCTAATTAAAAGCATTCTCTACCGAGTGAATGAAACATGTAACAATACAAACGTTGTGCAATAAAAGTTGACATAAATATTGTGCACTCAATATTTTACATGTAGTCTATAATTGCAATTCATCAAATCAAAAGCGTTCATTCTATTCATGGTGATCTTAACACCCTCTGTCAAAATAGTATTACCGTTACCAAATATGTAAATTTCTTGTTACAATAATGTTTTCAATAAAGCAATTTTCAATTTTTGTCACCAGTAATTGTGTTTTATATTTGTAACGTTTATTGAATGTGAAAACCGTTGGTAAACTTAATGAACAAATAAATAAATGTCTAGATCTATGTCATTATTGACTTAAGGAGCAAAATCAAGGTGGAGTTCATTTCAAAGCGTTCTCAGGTAAAATGTAAGTGATTGGCGATGTTGGCGATTAGTATACCTGGCTCTGGTTCAAACTATGCGGTTGAAGGTAACGCTTGCCCAAGAATATATGTTGAGTTGTACAGTTACTTTACTTTATTACTGGCTCATTGTACTATTTTCATTTTGATCGAAAACTTATTTAGGCGCACTACGAGGGAAAATAATAAATATTCTCTCATTAAAAAAAAAATACTAATGCCAATTTTTTAGGTGAAGGACGATAGGGCTGAATAAAATGAACATGAGTGTATTTGTTGGAATACAGTTCATTAACCCACGCCTCAAAGCTCCCAATGGGCTGAATTTTGCTATCTTGAAGATAATGTCAAATAACCTTCACAACCTGACATCTACATAAAATTTTCCGAACTCAGTGGAGAATGGGGAAATTGGATGAGAGCAGAGTTGTATTGTTAGCATCAAGTAGAATATTGCCTCCTCTTTATATACCTAAAGAAATACACACACACACGTATATATAAATGTACGTATGTATATACGTGTGTGTGTGTGTGTACACCGCCCGTTATCTTTTTCGTGTTTTTGTCGTCTGTATACTGGAACTACCAATACTAAACCTACAGTATATAAATATATTACGATAGATTATGTTTGCGCTCGTAACAAACGTGTAACTCGTACTAATCGTCTCCGAATGGGGGCGGAAGAACTGAGATCGGAATAAACAATCTAAAATGCAATGCGAATTTACGAATTAAAAGCTAAGAATGAGCTGCAGCTGAATAAACGCATCTTTATAAAGCTAAGCCTCTCGGTCTTAAGCTATAAATACTAATAAATAAATAAAAAATAACAATGTAAAAAAGTATTTTAACTATTGTTAATTAAAATAAAATATAAATATTATCACGTGAGAACATTATTATTCATAAGAATACATATTTTTTACCTTAAGATTAAGCACTTTTATAGACATTACTTTTTTGAATTTGTATATTCTCACGTGTGATCAGCATAAATAAATTATATAAACATCATTTATAAAAATATTTTATGGATGTTACATTTTAGCGCCTGGTGATCAGATATTACCTTACTAGAAGTAGCAGAATTTTGTGGGTTTTGAGGATCTGCTCCTCCCCGCTGTCGACCCTTAAGGCCGTCATTACAAAGCTAGCCGTTTCCTCTGCACCTTAATCAATTGTCATTAACATCAACAGCCGCTATTTTGTTACAAAAATGTTGTATGTTCTCTACAGTCAAATTTAGATTTTATACAATACTCACCTTGTCCACTAAAATAGAATAGAGGCATGCGTAAAACAATACTTGTAGCACATATGTAGCTTTATTAATTAAATTAGAAATATGTTTTGTTATTTTTATTACAATTTCGATTTATATGCAATCCTGTATGATTTTTTAATTTATGATTGAATCAATAAATACAATAATATGAAACATTGTCTTTTATTAATCTTATTAACTCGATCGTTATCATGAATAACAGGACTAACATAAAATACTGATGTATTTTTACACGAAGATCCGTCATTCAAACAGAAGTATTACAGAATAAACGATACTATTGGGAAAGCACACATAGATAGGATTGCTCGTGATGCTCTTCAATGGTCACTCATTAAAGATACGGTTATGCTGGCCGCGGTAGACGGCAGACGGTTTTCTGGGGAATCGCGCTTTAAGAACTTATAAGGCTAAACTTGTGGCCTATGTTTGTAAGCTTCACATATCACTAAAGCTGTACCGTTTAACGATGTAATGAAAATTCATCCACATCTTTATTTATATTCAAAAAAAATACTGTAACAAATAACTCGTCGAGCGATATAGTGCAACTTCAGCAGTCGAAATCAAAAAGGACCATAAAGCGCTCTAGCGCGGGTAGGTAATTGGTCTATCAATCATTTCAACATTCGTTTTACTTCATGTACGACTGAATGAACATATATTTTTCACAGTGACCAATGGGGAATTTCATATAACCAGGTTTTTTGATGAAATCAATCACGAATGACACAATTAGATGCATAATTTGTTCAAATATATACCTAATTCACTTAAGGATTGTTATACAATTTGTATTTTCATTTATATCTTTGAACATATTTTATAACCAAGGTCGGTGACTCGGCTCTCTTCGTCTTACCAACGCAATCCACCGGCTAAAAGATTGGTTAGCCTTATAGAATATGAATAAACTTACTTACTAAAACTTTTAGACTAAACATGCGTTATAAAATTTGAATAAACTTATTTAGACTTCATGGTTCTCATGTCTTCTTTTTTAAAGAAAAATAAAATGAGCTGCTTAAAATCAGTATATATATGTGATCAATTTTTTTTTTTTTTTGACGTTTTACTACTTACTAACTATCGATATCGGAAAATTATTTTTTGAATCGTATGTCACCGGTTCTTTTAACGCCCTAAGGCAAGCTATCCATGCGCGGCCATTTTGATTCCACAAATGTTGTTTCCGCCATTGTGTGAATGGGTGTCGGTTTTAGAAATAAAATATATCCAGGCATGAGGAACTAAGTGGAACGCATGTGGATAATTAGTGACATTTAAAGAAATGGAAGAAGAATTCATGGATACACAAGACTGCAGTTTGAGTGAAGTGAATCGTAGTGATGCTGAAAATGCGATTGATATCGCAAAAGAACTTGGAGAACCCTTAGGGATCGAAGATAACCCTGAAGACGAGGAATCTGTAGGAAATTTTAGAAGTAGAGGACGAGGTGGAAACTTCAGGTACATCTTAATGTTCTATCAAGTAACTTACTACTGATTGTTCATAGATTATCTATCAACGCTTTAGCGGTGCCTGGTGGCGGTATAGCAGTATGCCGAAATTATTCGATATTTAACGCTCATACATACTGTTTTTATCATAAATTTAATAATTCATTGTGTCACTTTGAATTGACGTATTTAATTTGTTTTAAACATTTCGACGCAGTTTGTATTTTGGAGCCATGACTCAAAATATATAAATAATAATTATTATACGTGTGTTAGTCGATGCATATTTTATATGTATATTTGTAAATATCAGTAAACATTTAGAGGATGGAAAAAGATAAATTTGCCAAGCAATCACAACATATTTATAATTTGAAGTAAAAGCAAATGTTTTACTATAATTTACTATTTCACAATAGTAAGCTTAATAATTTAGCAATGCGATCTGATAGAATATTTTTCCTGTATTCATATCTGTTAATACTAATAATATTCGCAGTGGAAAAGTTATAAAATAATTAGGAAATACAATGCTTAATACAAAGTACAATGTGTGGCCAAGAAGGCCTGCTTATTAATGCTCTGCGTTAATATGTCCATAATCAACCTGATGGCCACCTTTTTGTTTATAGGCTTCCTTTTTTGAGTTTTACCAATTTACCAATAAACCTTTTCCAACGTTACTCAAGCATGATGGTAAGATTACTAACCCAATTGACCAGCTATCACTTTCCTTCTAAACTCAAGAACAAAATGATTTAATATGTTTAATGTGCTTAGTTAGCAAAGAGTTTCTTTTCTACAACAGATCAAAGACTGAGGTGACTGCTAACCATTTTTTGACCTTTCGAGTGTGTTTCCTGGCTCTTGATATAGGTAAAATAATGTCAATTGATGACACATGTAATACATTTAATAACTGACAATTATATAATGAAAACATGAATGATGGCTTGTGAAAAAAGCCTTAAAATTCAAATTATGAGAACAAAAGCATGACCTTTCAGCAAGCAAGCACCTTTGTAAATAAGGTTCTCGCATTGAACAACAGACTCTACAAATAATACATTTTCCATTTGTCTGCAGGTGCTAGTTTTGATTGTCAAAAATTCTAAAACAAGATTAAATTATATAGTAGTGGTATAATGTTTTACCAATCCATTGCTGGGCAATTTCTGTGATAGAATGTTTTAATGCATTGATTTATTTATCTGTATTCAATACATACAGCATTGTGTACATAAATCATTAATAATTGATTTAACCTCAAACTTTATTAAATGTTATTAATGGCAGGTTACCTGTAAAATTACGAAATCGTTTTGTTGTAAATTGACCCCTTTATTGAACACTAGCCAAAATCTAAATATTTAATCAGTTCCAATTAATATGAAACTGATTTGGAACTCATTATAATGTGTGGGCCTATCCACACTTATTGGACTATTCAAATTTTTCTACACACCATTCATCACTTTTTGAATCTCTTTTTAACTTAATAACTATGTATATCAGTAATAGTCTATCTAATTTGTTAATGTCTTTTGATACACACCAACACAATGACATATTTTTTACCTAAGAAAAAAACAGTATTGAGAAAAATTAATATTCACTTTTAGAGGTCACATTACATACAACCTTTAAGAAGTAGTATTTTGAGTCAGGCATAGATGTACTATTTACCTGTTGGGAGTTGGATGGGATTCGTTATTTGTTTCTGGTATTCAACACTATTAGACCATGGTATTCCAAAGTGGTTAATATAGATCCCTGGGGGTCGAAATCAGTTTTCTAGAAGTCAACATGACAAAAACTAATCTTGGAGGTTGAAGAGGTCTAAAAATGGACCTCTATTAATTAACACATGTTCTTATTTGAAACTTAAGATACTGTTTTTGTTTGTTTTTAGGCTTTTGGGGTTGACATAAACAAAAACTGATTTTGGGGTCATTGAAGTCTAAAATCTAAAATATGTTTTTTTTTTTATATTTATAAATTACTTGAAAGTAATTCTGCTATGGGAATGGGGGTCTGAAATATCACTTTATTCTGGAAAAAGGTCTCTTGCCCAAAATGTTTTGGGAATAAAATTTTGCTTGAAGTCCTTAATTTCATGACAGTGTTATTTGGATTTGTTTAAACTTGGTTGTTTGTTTAGGGGTAGAGGTAGGGGCCCCCCTCCGGGACCCTGGATGAACGGGCCTCCACCGCCTATGCGATTTCGTGGTCGAGGTTACGGTCCTGGTGGACCACCGATGCGCGGTAGGGGTTTCTTCCGGGGACGAGGCGGTCCTCGGTTCAACAATGGACCTAATTATGACAACAATTGGGGTCCGATGGGGCCTCCCCCGCCTGGTATGATGGGTGGACCGCCGCCGTTCGGACCTCCGCCAGGGATGATGCCCCCAGGTGGACCTATGGGGCCACCGCCAAACA
>DWPT01008253.1:0-10315 GCA_018251895.1 Agathymus mariae mariae
ATGGTCCAAAGTTCAAGTATCTAGCTCACCGGGGAGTTAGTTACAATTACAAAATTTCTTCCGGACAGACATACAAGAAAGCAGAGATTATAAAAATATGGTAAAATTACTATATTTTAGGTAAACGATATATAATTATAGATTACAATTCTACTTTCGGAAGAGGAATATTGTCCAATTTTCTTTAAGATGGAACGGAGAACTTTCGGATATGCAGTTCACCTCACGATATCAACGCCCTGTGTTGTCCTCCACGGAAGAAATTGATATTTTATATGAGACACTCGTGAAGTGCACGTAATTTGCGTTGTAATTTAAGGATTAGGGATTAGATACCATGTCTACCAAACGGCAGATGTAATTTTGAAGTACTCATTTATCACGTATGGTTTTTGCAATGAAAGCTGATGTAATGATATAATCCAAGCCGACGGCATCTGTTCACCGTGAACTCTGTTAATAATGAAATCGGATACTTTAATCCCAGCTGTATTAATGAATGATGTTAAAATCTATTGCTGAAATATCAAACCTCCCTCGATTCGCTTCAGAAAACTACGCCTTACACTTAGAAATACTTAGCACTTTTTTTTATTTATGGACAGATCGCAATGAAATTAACTTTAAATATTAAGTGATGCTTGCTGCAATACATCAATGAAAATGTGTAAGCCGTGTCTGACATTAGCGCGAACAAACGAACAGTCAAACGGGCACATATTCTAAAAACTACTGTTTTGGGTTCTATTGCGTTAATAGATGTCCCTAATAATAGTTATTCTCACATATACTTAATGTACAGGAAGCGATCAGTTAGATTTTTATATCATGTAGGTCAACAATCCTCGTCGTAAAATTAATCGTGAGATGTTTTTATTGTATCGCAAGCGGGCTCACGTTGCAATTGTACAGTGTGTAAACGTAACGTGAACGTCATTCGTAAAGCAGTGTAAAATTTTGAATGTCACGTTTCTTTTGCCAGTCTCTCTCCGTCCAGAGCTACGGATATGGTTGGCGGTGTATGTACTCAGTCATAAAGACTCTTGTTTTTCGTGAGTTTACTTTTATTTTGCTATAGTAGGTACTTACATAATAACAATAAGGTTGCGCCGCGGCCGGATTACTGCTTTTTTTCAGTTTTATATAGGTAGGCTTTGTTATCGATACAGTGGTGAACATTTTTGTCTATATGTCGGGCCACGTGTCACAATAAAAACACTGCACTGAATGGGATGAAATGCATCTGTTCCCATGGCGAAGGAAAAAAGTTCATATTATGGACTATTAACAGGGCACTAAATAAATAAAAATTTTGTCTATCTGGCTGTAGCTATTACACTAACTTAACATGTTTCTAATTCAAAGAACTAGAAAAACCGTATTTACTGTGTCTAAACCCAAAGCAGCAGGTTTTCCGAAACGAAGGAATCTCGGGCTTACTTTTTAACTCAACCGGTCATCGCTAGATTCTCGATCATCAATGCATCGATAACGTCAGTGGTGTCACTAATATCTATTGAACGGCTTCGCTTCGCCTACCAACTATCTGCACAAGTAAAATCACTGGTTGATAATAGAAGCTTTACAATATTAATTTACAACGATAATTGCTATTTCGCTATCGGAACTGGATCGTGCTCGCGAACAAAACAGTTGAACATACTCACTTTCACACTTCATTAGCGCAAGTATAATTAGAGCTAACCACCGCATCGGGGCAATCGGTGGGCTGCACGGCTTTCTGTAGCCACTGGTGGAATTTGTACATTTCCGCTGAGGCAACGACGTCTTTGCGTTTGTTTTTTCCAAATAGCAGACAGACCACGTGATGATAAGTGAGCATTAGCACCAATGAACACATCTGTAGATCAAGAGTCGGTACAATGGACATGACGTAGAAAAACGGTAGTTCCGTCATGCGACAACGAAGTAGAAAAGTCGCTTCTCAATTGGATGTCCAATATTTGCCACACATCTCCGCTCTTTCAAATCGTGTGCGTAATGCATACCAATTATAACATGCTTCGGTGAGGGAAAACATCGTAAAGGTTTCCTGTATGCAGGTTTCAGTAAACACGTAGAGCTCTACGTAACTTATCAAAGGTGTGTGATGTCTGCCAATCCACACTCGGGCTGCGTGGTGAACTGTGACCTTGACTTGTGTCATTGGGAGAGGAAACCTGAGTCCAACAGTGGAACAGTATGAGCTGTAATGATGACGTCAAAACATTTTACGTGATTCTAGAAAGAGGGTGGTTGCTGGGTAAGTAACGAAGCTTATTTGGTCTCATTGGTTATGCACCACGAGCTATTAATAAAACTAATTTTACCCCCGCGTACAGCTGGTTTGTAATTTTATTTGATACACATAAATTATTACTATCTACTACTACTACATTTTGACCATCTTTATTACTCCGGTCTGCGGGGATAAATGTCCCCGGGTTTGGAAACCTCGGCCTAGATTTAAGCGCGAATGGTAGCTAAATAGCTTTATAAGGTCCCCGAGCATCTCGTATAAAGTGACTCACTCGTATGCGATCATCCGTATTTTACCGGTCTTTTGAAATCCGATCTATCTTAGATGCTCCGATGCTATCTTCTTAAGTAAATCATAAACATATATAGAGTAAAAATAACCAAACTCCACAAGTTACCAAACTCCGCCGCTTTGGAAACTTTGATAGTAACATATCCGATCCTCAGAAGGAAAATCATCCTAGATTATTACCAGCATGTCAAGAACTGTATCAGTGTCTTCAGTGGTCTTGTATTGTACGTGAACAGACAGACAGATTAAAATTACAAAAAAAAAATCCTTGGGATATCGATAACAAATCGCACTTACATTTTAAAATTCTTAAATATATTACACTTACAAATTCGTTATTATAATAATATTATTAGTATATATTAAAAGTACCCTAGCTATATATAGCAACAATTGTAAAAGGAAGATTCTAATTAAAATATACTTCGCAATATATATGTTTAAGTTGGGTAGTTAAACTCTCATTAATTTAATTGTCTTCGTGAAACTGTAACCCGCGTGTGATGCCGGTCCCATTGGAGGCAAGGTCGGCCATTTTAATTGTGCCCGTTCATGCGATCGCAGCCGTTTGAGGTGAGCCTGGGAACTTGCGCCATTGTTACGGTTGACCTGCATTTTTTATTGGGTAAAATGTCACAAAAACCGATGAGGTTTATCGTTTTAGACAGTCTCTTTGTGTGTTCGTTTTTGCTGGTCCTAGATCGTTTCGAAGTGTTGGGTGTATTTTGTAAATCTACTACTCTACTAGTTTTACGAGTACTTTTTTGATGACATATAACATACAAGTTGCAAGTTTTTTTTGTTTACTAATTAGTTAATTTTGATAGTTAATTGATGTAAGAATATTTTTCCTCCTCTATTTATTTATATTTAAATTTTTAACACTTTATGTCTTTTAGTATTTAAATACCTTCCTTGTTTTTTTTATATTATTAAATGCTTTTTATATTGTTATTATTTTTCTTAATTTATTTATAGAATTTAACGTAAAATTATTTATATTCTTCTTTGTTTGACGTTCAATTGTACTGAACGACGCCTTAATTAATATTCTTTCTCTCTTTTTTTTTTGCTGGAAGTCAAATTATCTGAAGTATTTAATCTTTTTTTTTACCTGACTTGATTTCTAACACTGCAACCGGATGATTAATTTTGTCATGATTAATTCTAGAAGGAGGGTGATAGATAGAAGCTCCAATCACCGTCGATTAAACATTAATGCCTAAACTGGGCGGTAGACAATCCAACGACTTGTAACAGTAGGTATCATTCGCCATACACGTCCGATGCACCAGGGTGCACCGCGATCAAGGGAGGTTGGTTTGGTCTCGAGCATGACTGAAGAAGCCATACGCCTCAAGAAAATCCGCTTATGAAACGTTGCCATTAACAACGGTCGCCCGTACATCTCCAGATGTAACTGTCAAACTTTGTCGATGGCACACCGTTCGCTGCACGCACGTTTTCTTTTCAGATACCTTTTGAAATATCACCCAGCAATAGTCGACAGTTACAATACTGTGTAATGGTTTTGTAACTTTGAAGTGTTTTGTGACGAAAGTGGATTGTAAGAAAGGACTGTCAAGTTAAAGCGACGCTCCCCGTGTTTAATGTTGCCATGAATAATGATTCTGCAATCATTTTGTTATAATTCATTTGTGATGCACTCCATCTACCGATGACATCAGTTTTTCTGACGTGCCTTAGCTTATGATTTATTTTTAATTGTTTGATTAAATGAAAACTTGTTATACAATATGGTGGGAGGCTATGACGATAATGTCTATAATTAATGTCTTTTGGAAATCTTGGTGTTTCGCCTGTCATCTTGTTCCTATAATATAATGCGTTGGCCTTAGAAAATACATAGATAAACAAACACTCAGACATTTTCTCCCTAGGATTTGCGATGAGGATGACATTCCCAAGGATAATATATGCCCAAATGAAACGTCATAAACATCGCGGATCCAATAACAAACATTACATTAATGTCTACCCCCTCCGGGAATCGTACAAGCTTGCCAATAACTTGATTCAGGGTTGTCGATAGCAGCACAGATACGGGCTCTGTACACAAACTAACGCCGTCGGGAGCGCGGAAGATGGCGAGAGCGTACCCGCAGTCCCGACAAAGGGCGCTCAGAGAAACACCGTGGGGATTTAGCCGGTAGGAGTCCGGTATATCCTCTCTGTCGCTCTTGCGACGGAGAGGAACCCGTGAGGGTTTCCCCACGTAAAAAAAAGGGTTGTCGATAACAAAATTGCTACTTACTATACTCTCTTTACACATTTTTTAGTTTTTACTCTTTTTTTTGTAGACGGAAGCCGATACACGATTGCCTAGACGCACTAACAACGTAAAATTCAATGTGTTAACTTATAGAAATATTTAAGTGTTCGTAATCAATGATAACTATTGCCAGGGCTGTCTCCATGAATTCAACTTAACAATAAAATTTAAAGGAATGTACACTTATTATCTTAATAATACTGAGTGTAATGTAACTGTTTTTTATGTCTCTTTGAAACCTTGCCCTTTACCTGATTTCCAAAAGCAGTTATTATCCTAAAACCACATACAAAACTGCGTTAAATGTAGTATTTTTTCTATTTTATGTATTTATTAATATGATAAAATAACAGTATGATTGTCATATACAATAGGCGGTCTTATCTTTAAAAAGCGATGCCTTACAGCGAACTTTCAGTTGAGAAGCTACAAGTTGTTAACATGTTAAGAACTAGGTAAGTGGGGGTAGGTTGCACCATTATCCGTTGTATGATAATCAATTTGTTTTTATACGACGTTACGTCGATATATGAGCAGGTTTCACGGAAGGGCGCTCGGCTCAGCGGACTAATAACAAAACATTAACCAATGTACACGCGGAAACAATGTAAAACTTAATCTAGGAAACTATATATCTTAATATTCCATTGTAATTATTATCAACTGTAATTGTAATTATTAACAAAAAAAAAACAGTATTATCAATTAAAATTAAATTAATATTTATTGCAGATAGTTACTAATCCAATTAAATGGATTATTAATACTGGTCAGTATTAATAATAGGTGAATTAAAATTTTACCTTTTTTGGGAAATTGATCGTAACGTTGAATGGTCTCATAGTTGGTTAACGTACATATTAATTTATTTAAATGTTCGTCACGACAACACTACTCCTATTGTTCGGTCTCAGTTCATTTTTTCACCGAATGACATTTGAACACAAATCTCTAACTTCATATCGTGCATCTGATTTTATTATCATTCGCCACTCGTCTGACCTTTCGTGAGAGAGTGAGCTAAGCTTATAGCACACATATCAACTCGGGACGGGATCGTCAGCGTATCAACTCGAGTCGTCCAGTATTCTTTGTATGAAACTCCCTACTGCAACGCACACTGATCGTGATCGCCTCGTCTCGGGACAACTGACGAACCGCGGTGCGGCTCGGGTTGATACGGCGACGATGCTTTTTCGAATCGGTGTGTGTGCTATGACCCTGAGTCATGATAATGGCAAACTGCAGCTGGTTTAACTATATGATGCAGTCAAGAGCTTATAATAAAAAGTAAAAAAACTATTGTAATTGTATTTGTTTGTTGTAATAGGTTTTCATATGACATTGTTAGAATAATTAAGTAAGAACCAATTAACGAATCGATCCATCGATTAAACGAACGATTTAATCGAAGTAAATTTCAACAATCTAACCATGAGAACTGACAAAGGAATATTAACAGAGAGAGGCACACGTGACCAACGAAGCGGCAAAATTAAATGTCGTTCGCCATTTGGCCGCGTGGGAGAGTAGTACAGTCACCACCGTTAGACGATAAATTGGGATTTCAATTATTTAATCAAAATTTTTGATTAATACCAATAGCATGTCCCAAATTTGTTCGGGTTCAGCAATGAATTATTATTTTTATTTTATTAATTATTATTCACTTTTAAATTGTAAAAGAATTTTTCATATAGTTGCCATGGTTCCGAAGATTACATTCCGCATATACGCAAACTTATAAAATCCGTACTCTCTTTATAATATTATTGCATATTGTATACAATTAATAAGAATTTCTTTATTTTCCCTCACAATTGTTCATAAAGAACTGCAAAAAGCAGTTTACAAAGGACATAACCTCCATCTTAACATAAACAAAAATATTTATATGTTATGTTGTATATAGGTTTGTATGTAACTTGTGAGAAACGAAAAGTACGATTCGCTACTGTTACGCGATATCTTTGGCTCCACAAGACAGCTGTCACACACTAGCGCCATCTGTTCGTTATTTAAACTATAATTATAAAGTAACGTATTTAACGATGGCTTGGACAACGATCGAGTAAACGATTCGAGTTAGAAAAAACCTTTCAGTTCACTGGCGTTCAGTAACGTATGTAATATAATTGTTTATTAAACTTAATAATCATGGCGACCCTAACATGAACAGATTGAAGGCATGGCGGTTGTTAATTCAATTTGCGCAAGCGCACGCTGCGCCGTGATTGTATTGTGCGTATGATTATTTGGGTCAACTGACTGTTTCTGCTGCCGCCACGCTGTTTCGAATGTTGCTTTAAGCAGCTCCTGTATTTCGTTTCAGTCCTTACTATTACGGATACTCGGGCATGGGGTTTCTTTCGTTCTTCTTCTTTCGTTAGTAATTGGGTCTACTTATATTTTTTATTACCAATGACCGGCGCGTTGTTTCCTTTGGGGTTTCCCTGTATTGTCTGTTAGGTTGCCTATCTGGTTGATTACAGGCTTTAAATATGAATAAATTATAGCCTTTTTTAAAGCTTTTTCAGTAATAAGTTAACAATTTAACAGTAACAAGTTAAATTTGAAGTTAACAAAATCACTTTCAGCGCCATCTGTGATATGCCTTTAAGATCACTTATCCGTTTTTCTAATTAACTAATGAAGTTAGTGTAAACATAATTGGATATTTGTGTGTGTGTGCGTATCTGTCTATATATAAATCTATTTATTAAACCATTGACGGTGTCTATAGATAAATGATATTGTAAGTTTCTTATGTAACGTAAATTTAAAAAAATCGTCACCAAGGAGTTGAAATAAAGTGTCAAGGTTTAATGTCTGGAATGTTGCCCAGAAATATTATAAAGTTTCCTCTATATTACGAAATAATCATTAACTGACATCCCTCTAATCAATCTTTATAGACATTTCTTTTAATGATGAATAGAAATAATTTGCTATTACATAATAATAAATAGCAATTTACAAACAACAAAAACCAAATCAAATAACCAATCGTACAAGATTCCATTTAAAAGACCTTGTAATTTAACAATGCTGATCAAAACGTGTCAAAAAGTGTATAAACAAACATCTCCGAGAGTGCGTGTCGGCTGTTAAATAGTGTAAACAGATGTAACTCACCTCATCGGTATAATTATATGAAATGATTGTGTCAGTGGCAAGTTAGATAATTAGTTCAGTCACGTTCCGTTACGAACGTAGACGTTGAAGAACTTTATATATCAAGAGGGCTCGTGTTGATTTGCGACTCACTGCAGGGCATTGGTCTCGTGATTGAGGTGGCCTGCCTGGACCTCAAGCTCGCTGCCTTTGAGTGAATTAGTGGAAATACAGACGCCTTCGATGTGGATTAACGAAAGTTCTCTGACTTTACAATCCGGGATCGAAGGCTTAGTTTCCGGTTCAGCAGTAATTGATCGCTGTTCAAGTTGGATCGACTCACTCGGTCGCTTCTAATCGGCACAAACCGCCGGGCTATGTCGCCCGTAGAAACTACTAACCAAGCGAATTTTCCAAGTAACATAACTGGTGCGTTCGAATGTTTGTATGTTGTTTGTTGTGCTACCTTTGTTGAATCGAATTCATTGACGGTGTTTTTCTGCTTTATTAAATATCTCACGACCTTAACATGCGGTCGGAAACCTCATTACGATAATTGACTAGAGTCAAGTTATGTACAATAAATAAGTGTCATTACAACAGCTATTACAATAATACAGTGATCGGGTATTTCATCAAATTTAAGATTATTTTATGATTTAGGTATTTTGTTAATACACTTATACATATTGTACTATTTTAATTCTACCACCGTTTCAAAAAGGTACACTGACAAACGGCGTAAGAAACTCCTCAGCGCGTTTTTTGTTTATGACAATTACTCGGCATGCATGGCATGGCAATTACAAAGTAAGTTTGATCCTGCGCGGAATCGGTTGCGACGCTATTATTTTTAGGCGTTTTTGTCATGAATATATTCGTCTATACGAGATATGGGGAACTTGCTGCTTCATGACCGCACGTGGCCTCCATGTGCAGAAAGTAGTTAAATCTATACTATCATTGTACAGGGTGAGTGCGACTTTTACCATTTGAAAGGTACATTTTTCCGAATGGACATAGGCTCTATATATATATATATATAAGTTAGTATAGTTGTTCAGCCCGAACGAAGTTGGGGAGGACCGGTAGTATAACATAGTATGAGGGGTGGCGATCCTTGCATGTAACTGAATAAAAATCAAATCAATATAAGCATGCGGGGTGTCTGGAAGTGGATATCAAAAGTTATTGAGGTTTTAATCTATACTTTGTTATTCAATTTAATTGTTGTTATAATATATACGCTTCTTAAAGTGTTGAGACGTAAAAAGCGAATTCTTTCTAAAAAAAAAACTTAAGATGTGAAGAATTACGAAGAAATGAAAGATAGAACTTAGGAACGCTTACAACATACACTTGGTTTCGATAAGGTTTTTGTTATGCAGTTAAGTTACGGGATATGTTGTTCCCCTAGTAATATTAAGAAAACAAACGAATTATTTCATATCCGGTTGTCCAAAGCGAAGCACCGTCCGCGTCTGTTATGTGTGTATAACTGTTATATTTGCGGAGGGATGGAATTGAAACGAAGTGAAAACCGTAACGAAATAGGATAAGTTGTTTTTGAGATTAGGGCGAACAAACGTACAGACAAACAGACAAAATTTCTAACGGCTATTGTTTTGTGTTCCATTTCATTAATAAAGGCCCCTAATAGTAGTTTTTTTCATATATCCTTAATGTACAGAAAACGATCAGTTAGATTTTTATTATATGTACAGATCACAAAAAGCCGGTCCAATATTCCCCATAATTGAATGTATGATAACCGTCAAATTGGTTATACAAATTGAGTCCTTAGTGGTTATAATAAACACAACACGTATGAGTCACAACACTCACTTGTAATACTTTGACATTTGTTTTGTAACATGTGTTGTGTAAACACATGATGATATTTTTTTTTCACTTGTACAAGACTTACGCAGCTTTGCCCCGCGAATGTGAGTATGTCGCCACGCTGTGCTACAAGTATGTACGTGAGCAATATGTGCGAACGAGTCTGCATACTTAGGACGCTGCAGTTTTTATAAAGGCGGGGGCGGAGTCTGTTTTTTTTTTCTAATCAGAGCTGCCTATCTACCTAACTAGCGAGTTGTCCATCTTGGTCCCAGTGCAATTTGCACCAGATTCCATGCACACGCCCTTCAGTAAACCACTAATCAGCTTTGGCCAAATGAAATATTTTTTGCCTTCTACTGAATCTTGACATTAATTTGAATTCTAATAGTAAAATTATTATGGGAAAATGATAGCTAGTTTCAGCAGTATGTTTTAATTGTTTATTAATATATTATTATTATTATTATTTTATATAGGTATCATACTTTTAAATATTTAAATAATAAATGCTC
>DWPT01008254.1:0-10314 GCA_018251895.1 Agathymus mariae mariae
GAGGGAGGTTATATGCACGTACAGAAGTATATACCATCATACATTGTGCATGCGGATTGTTGCAAAGTAAATTAATACTAATTTAATAAGATGACAAATTCATGAAAATAAAACTGCGATCGATGGTGTCGCGCACGTTTCAAAGATTTTGCCACTAGTTGACATACATCCATGAAGGAAGTGAGCTTCACGAACTGCGACGTGTTGAGAAGAGAAATATTTTATATATCGCCAAGTATATCAAAAGAATTTCATCACGTTTATGTGTATAACAGTCTGTATGAAGACTTAGTAACTCTATCAAGTTAATGTTATCAATAAAAATGTAGGAAAATTTCATATATTTTTGCTGACGATTCTTAATTCAATGCTAAACAAGCCTACGTTGCGAAATAAGTCTCGTTGCGTGTTTGCGATTTGGTCACGTTATCGAGAATTGTCGATTTCAAACGTTCTTGTATCGTTATGAAAAAAACATTGTATTTATAAAATTCTATTACATCATCAAAAAACCAATTTAAAAATTTCAGAAACATTTCTGATAGTTTTGAAAAACGGACTATTCGTTGGCGTGTTTGCCTTGAAAGCTTAGTTTAACCAAACCTGTCAGTAACAGATGTGAAAGTCTACTTGTATGTAATATCATTATTACAATATACATATCTCACATCGCCATCACTTCAGTCGCCGACGCTTAGCTACGAAGTCTGATAAATTCATCTTCCGTCTGCATCCTTGACTGGGCAATGTCACTCAGGCGAACATCAATAACAAATGGGTATGGCGATAATACGCATTTCCACGTGCTGTACTTATAATTAACGAGGAAGAACTTCATTTATTATCTTAAGCAATAAACACATAACAGTTTAATTCAGGCTGTGTTTATCTACGTGTGTCACAGCTAATGCTCCTAGTGGGTATTTCTGTAGAAGGTAGATAACGTATTTCATCGTAATTCCTTCAGATACTATGAAATATTCCGCCTTGGAATATTCCGCTGGACCAGATCCATTCCTCGGGATGCAAACCCTTAAAAGTACAGCTTCACAAACTGTTTACACCTCTATATCGATACGAAGGCTACCTTGCCTTGAGATTAAAAAAAAATCATGTACAGATTTGACTACGTCACAATATTATTATCAGAATATTTCATGTTTAAAGCCGGCAAATTAAAACTTGGTGATAAATGATCACTAGTTCTTGAAGAAATCGGATAAAAACGTAAAGACGTAAGAAGTTCCATCCAATTTTTAGGCTAAGCAAACTTCCGTCGTGGAGCTCTCCGATCAGCAAGGAAGTGATGGCACCTAGTCACTCTTATTAGTGGTCGCTGTCTGTAATACCCACTTTAATCCCGACGGTACTCATGCCTGGCGGTAGTGTTCTTTACCTACAGCTATTTACGTCTACGGAAAGTTATAAATCTGTTTTGTTTTCAGCATCGGAAAGCAGCGCATTCTTCGCTTCTTTCGCGGCCGTCAGAATCCTCTCAAGTCCGACAAAAAATTATGTATGCTGATTGGTTCAGCATATAATGATGTATGCATATTCCTTATTTTCAGTTATCTGTATTTACAAGTGGACACGTACGTACTGTAATATTGTGCAATGTACTCATACTCCGGCAATTCTGCAACAAGACTAACATTAGAAAGTCGACATAGACTAAACTTCTGACTGATTCCTTGACAAATAAACATTTCAAAAGAAATGTTCATATATACATACTTCTAAACTGGGTTAATCACATTTAGATAAGATATTAATATTACACCGGACTGCCTCACAAACGATTGTCATACTTTATTTCGATGTAATTAAATACATTTTTCAGTGAATTTTAAATACCGGACGTAAAAACTCGTTAAGTGAAAATTATGAAGAAGTAATTGAGTCAGTCGGGAGATATTGAATCGTTCATGCATATCTCGTCGCGTCTATCTATGATGTGTTTAGGAGAGTATGCAACTCTATACGATACAAGTCAATCTTTGCTGCTGAAAATCCAACGAACCACTGGGTTTTCTACTACAAAGTTCAACCCTGGCAATAAACACGCATGGTGGAAGTGTTTCTTATGTGGATAAGTATCACCCACTCAGATTCGGTGAAATACTTTTGACGTGTTTTAATTCCACAGATGTGATTATTGAAGCCAATTATATTCTTTTATGTACACTATATCAGTACGAAAATTACATATAGCACAATATTCACAGTGGTCACTTTTGCATGTCGCTAATCAACGAATTCGTCTAGAAAACCTTAAAGTAAAAAAGTAAAATTAAGTTTTACAAGAGAAAGAAATCAATAAATTTTAATAATTTAAAAAAAATTTTTGAATACTCATGAATATTCTGTAAATAATGTATTATGGAAATTGAGCATTAATATATGTACATCAGCGGCTGAAATTTGGGAATATTGCCCACCCAATAATAAGTCACCCTGAACAAGGTGACTCGCTAATCTGTTCACTTGTATCATTGATGTTTCATAACTACGGATTTGTAATTAAAAGACATAACGAGTGTGAGAAGATGAAAGAAAAATTGCGTCTTCATCAGCTTTAACATATTTTGACATTTGACAGATGTGTTCGCGTGCATTTCAACAGTTCTGGCAGTTTGTGATGCAGATGAAATCAGTTAAATTTATATCTTGATAATTTTATCTTTTTCATATATATATCGATAAATTTATTAACATCGCTCGTCAAACAATATTACCACGAAGACCGTAAATATGACTATGGTGAAGTTGCAGATGGTGAACATGAAGAAGGTGAAACCTGTTTATGGTTTAATCGGAACGCACTCTCGGTCGTACTAAGAGTTAGTGCGGCTGTGTGGTAAGTAGTATGTTGTGTCGTCGTTCTTATTGTGAAGTTTATATTAGGGATGTTATAAATATGAAACTGTTGATTTAGATATGGATATGGATATATGAGTTCCAGGTTATTCGATTGTGTCGGATAATTTCGGTTACGAATATTAGAAGATTTATGACTTGTAAAAAAATATAATGTACTTGCAAGGTAAGTTTGACTTTTTTGTAGGTATTATTTAGTATTATAATCATTGAATAAAAACTTCAGATAATTAATAAATATTAAATACTATCGTCTGAAGTTGACGCGGCAAATGTTCGTTCAAACAGCGAAAACATGTCATAACATATGTCTTTTTTATCAGATTTGGTTACGGTTTCCAATATATATTTATTTCGGATATGAAATAGTTTCAGATATGACATAGTGGGAGCTCCATAATGTCTCTAGTTTTTATTATCAAGGCGCCAATCATATAGCCGTCACCAAAAATTGCAAGTGCCATTTTATCTCAATCTTGACTTGAACCATGACTATATAAACTCTACCAATTAGAGGGAAACGATATTACTTTGGAAATAGCCAAGCGCGATAATTGTTATACTAAAAGAATAACATTTTATTTAAACTGGTCTGCAAGTTGAATTCCTTGATCATACAAATATATATGTTAAGGCAACGAAAAACCGCGTAGTAAACATCAAAAAGTAGAGATTTAACACGTCAAGATAAAACGACTTCCTGAATCGCGACCTCGACAATATTCGTAATAAAACTAGTATCAAACAGATAACTTATCACACCTTTTATCTCAATGGCACTACTAATCACGCTGAACAATTTGCTAAATAAATTCCTGGGTTTATCAATTTGTATAGTCATTACATGGTTTATTATTTATTGTCATGTTTAGGGATATTATGGATCTCTGTAACTGTAACCGAAAGCAACGGAAAACCGAAATAAAAATATATCTGAAAAATATAACCGAATCCGATAAAAAAGTTTAGAACAATTTCGGTTCGGATAGGGGCGGAGTTTATTCGAAATACGTTATACCAATTTTTCGCCAGCTGACCCGACACACTAGTCACTTCGTTTTAATTTTTAGACGATTTTTATGATAACATTTTTGAGACTATTGTTCTTCGCTATGATTGTCATACCAGATATAACCTTGAATTACATTCATTGTGTTACCTTATAAATATTTATATATATATGTATAACTGTAAATCGAAATTATCCGAAACAGTTGGATAATCCGAAATAATTTCATATCTGTAACCGAAACCGATAGAATTCATTCATTGAGTGTGATTTCAAATGATTCTGAGCAAAATCGTTAAAAAAGTCTACACACTGAAATAAAAAAAAAAATAACAAACCTACATACTACCGGTACGATATTTGAATAGTTTCGATTCACGAGTACTCGTAGTGTTAACTTTCAGATTCGTTTATTGTTGGTTGTAAGGATTTTAATTTCAATGTTTAACTGTATTATTTATATTTTATTCAGTATTCACCTTATGTTACTTCTAATATGTCAAAATTATAAAAAAATACATTTATTGTCAGCTCATAATATAATCATATCAAGAGACAAATCGATTAGTGCGGTCAAAAATATAATTTAACAGGCATTCTTCTCTCCGAAAAGTGGTCATAAAACAAACGCACAGACTGAAGCAAAAAGGCTAACGCATATGCATGTTTGCACTAAATTAGCGGTGACGCCCGCGCAGTTTCCCACAGCTATACTGGTGTATAGTCAGCAAAACGCGACATAATTTTTAATAATTTAATGTTTAAAATGCATAAATTAAGTATTCAGAGTTCATAAAAAAATCTGCCTGCTAGCATGAAGCTATTAAAATATACCCAAATTCAGTATGTTAATTCAAATACGAATGCCTGCCTACAATAATATTTTTAAATATGCTTTTAGTAATTAAAATCACCACTTGTATCCTCACTATGTTTTTTATTGTAACCAGTAAAGATTAAATCCATAAGGTAACTGGATCGAAATATCTTTATATATATATATATATTATTAAATTTGAATTAATTTATTAGTATTAGTAACCGCAAAGTTAACACTCGTAGAGTCTACTCATCCTGATGATGCTCTGTTCCGGAGCGAAACACGTGTTGGTGACGGTATGTATGTTGGTATATACTTTTATTTATCATAAATGCATGTTTTCCTTTGTGGGAGGGAGGTTCGATGCATGTATAGAAGTATATACCATCATACATTGTGCTTGCGGATTGTTGCAAAGTAAATTAATACTAATTTAATAACAATGAATTTCCGCAAAGTAACGCCTGATATTATCAACTAAATAAGGTGAGTCAGATCCTGGCCTTCTCGGAGTGACATATTCTGAATTTGAAATAATATAAATAAATTGCCAATAATATTACTTCAAAGTATCAGTCAGCCAAAGTTTTGCAATAGTTAAACGTTTGTTAAAAAATGATGAATAATCTGATTGAAACAACAATGGACCTCATATAGTAGATGTTGACGGACCACTTTCAGGAATACCACTCAATCCGACAGGTAAAGCCTTTGAGTTCAAACAGCTTCAATTATTATCACGCTTTGTGTTCCCTATGACAATCAATAGAGCGCAAGGATAATCTTTGCAAATGTGCGATATGAAATTAGACCTTTCATTGGTAATTTTATGTTGCATGCTTTAGTGTCGATAAATCATCTGATCTTTATGTTTATGATTTTAAACGAAAAATGTGCTCTATTTACGACCTTACAATAAAATTTATTTCAGCGAAAAACATTTTTTGTATATTGTGTTCATTTTACGACAACTAAATCCATTTTTCCCTTATCAATATTAAATTGAATGATGTTTTTTCCTGTATCTTCACTAGAATACTTTTATTTGGTTCCCTAATAATTTAAACAGACTGAACACAATAAAATGATATTGCCTTGTATTATATCTCAGAAAGTAATTCTCACTCGTAACACATTCAATTAACGAAAAATGTTTGTTTTTGGGCGGTCATTGTTCTCAGTGTTTGAGGAGCCGTTCCCTTGTTAGCCCTGCCTTCATGTACATTCATACATTCGGTCTTTGTTCAGCACATTTGCTTTAGAGTGTTAAGGTCACCCTTGGAGTAATAATAGTACAAATTTGGAATAGAAATTATTCTGTAATGTAACAAAAATAATTCGTTTAATTCTTCTACTAATAAAAAAGCACCACCACCCTTCAGTGACAAATAAATTTAAGTGATAATTACTGTATTTGTAAATGAATTACAAGAAATTGTCTATTTATATTTGGCATTGTATCGATTTGTTCTTAATAAATGGTTGAATAAACTAAATAATAATGTAGGTACTACAAAAAATTTGCCATAAGTCGATCTAAAAAGAGTTCAAAACGATTTTCAGGAAAAATAGATTATAAAAAATATTAAGTTTATAAATAGCAAAACGAGTGTGGAATCGGAGTTAAATAAATTATAGGATCTTAATTGTACATTTACATTTAACAACAGTATATTATGAGAATCAGGGAATTAATTATTCACTAGCTACTATTGTGTAAAACACATCGAATTGCAAACCATTAAATTTTAGCCTAAAGTTGTCGTTAATGTATGTATATACATTGGCTATGTAGTCAACAAACGAACAGCCAGGCCATCTGAGGGTATGAAATTAAATTGATAATACTTAAGCGAACCCAATTGGTTTAAAAAAAACCCTACCCTCAGTGGACCCGGAAGAAGAAGCGGCAAAAAACTCTTAAGACCACCTGTGACCTTCATAACCGACGCGTGGACAGTCGACAAGGATGCGAAAAAGCCGCTTATTACTGACCCTCCGACGCTGCAACCGTAACACATTTCACGGTCCATTTAAGGCTGGCGTAATTATGCAGGTAGCTGCACAACTCTAGCTTCATACACAATAGTTGTGTTGCTTGCTTCAATCAAGAGACAAACTTAGTTGAACCAAAATAATGCAAATTGATATGAAAAGGTGGAATGAAATAACTTCACGGGTTTTAGCAAAATGTTTTAGGTAAATCTGTGGGATTTATTATAATCTCTCTGCTCTAAGCTCTGTCTATTCAAAATTACTTGCGTTATACTTTCAGATGAGATGTAATAATTTAGTAATCAAGAGTGTAATTACTTGTTTACTTGATTATATTTTTCTGAAATAAAATAAATGTATCCCAGCTTGACATCATATGACTTTCTCTAACTAAATGTAACCGTAAGGGTGATCCTTCTGCAGAGGTAGGATCCTAAGTTCAGTTACTAGCTGGAGTCGATATTTATGTAACAAAAATGATTATTTTCGATTATTTGTTGTTTGTTATATATTAAGTGTCGTGTTTTTTGTTTATTTATTTATTCGTTCATTGTTTAATTTTTTGACGTGTTATGTAACGGTAAATGTATAAATTCTACAACCTAACAAATAATTAACAAAAAATGGCTATGAGGTTAATTTGTATGCGGTAGAAGTGAGCGCGAGAGGTATACTAGCAAAATCTCTGAATAACCTAGTTAAAAACCTTGGCCAGTTACGAAGTGCAGTAAGGTTCATCCACAGATTCCTTCCATATATGACTAGGGCAGGCGGACTTGCACGAGCAGTGAAAGTGAGCATGAGCCTTAAACCTACACCCGGGTCGCAAGTCCCGGGAACTGCTCGGAGTTTTTCTCTCTGCCACACAATGGACCCGGCACCCGCATGGAACTCTAAGAAGTTCGCCTCAATATCTAACTGAAGTACATATTGTACTCTATGAATTTTGTTTGATTTCTCCACATTCACAATATGTTCTTGTGAGTGCGTTGTGAACTAATTCATCACGTACTGTGTTTTATTTAGTGGTATAAAAAGTTTGGTGGTTTGGTTCACAAATAACTGAAAACATGTGCAGATGATTTTTATTTTCGCCATTTGTTTACTCTTTGTTAAAGCACCTTTTCGAATGTATAACGACATAAGGATTGAAAAAAAATACGCTGAAAAGAGTGTTAGCATAAGTTTTTTTTTATGTATATAACCGACAAACCGACAAGCCACCTGATGGTGTGGTCATCGTCGCCCATGGTAGTAACACCAAAGGCTAAATCCAAAAATCCCACCAAAGTCACTAATGAGTTGTAGGCTAAGAAAGAAGAAGAAAGAAAGAAATTACTGACTCTCAAACCCCCGCCCGGAACACGACGGGTCGTTATCAACTTACTCAAGAAGGAGAGTGGTAGCCAGGCAGGCTTCATGAAAAGATAATGATACCAGTAATAATATTAATGACTTGACTATTGATAATACAATTCTTAAGCGAAATATTACCACCAAGCAGGCTGGCTTCTGTCGCCTCCTATGACACCCTGTTCTGCCAGCATGGGATTGGGATTGGTTTCACCCATGCGACTAATATAAATATATAAGAATATTATAAATTAATGAATTTAAATTTTGAATTATTGATCAAACATTCTATTCTCGCCATAGACATTCGAACTAGTTAAGGAAAATAAATTCATATTTATATCGCTATTTTATCTTCAACAAAAAAAATACAACACAATAATGAAAGATATGTAGCAACAGGGATAATTTCAGCCCCGAATTTATATAAAGCTCAAAAACATAATCGAGATTAAAATCCAATTGGTTTGAATAATTCATTTTTATTCAAATCTGTAGAACGTCATCTAAACAATATTTATACATTCTTAATCATTTTATTACATAAAAGAGAACACCGTATTTTCTAATATTGTATGATCTAATTTGAAGTTTGCAGTTTGACGTGCAGATTTTACATTTTCATGAACCAAAGCTGAAAAATGAAATCCGTTGTCCCTAATGATGTGGTCCTTACGTGCAATGCCTGTTCTTACATATATGAATAAAAAGTACTCAACTTTGAATTAGGTCATCTCTGATGCTACCTATAAGTTTACTATTTAAAATTAAATCGTTACGGTACTTCGTTATCTCCCCCATTACCATACCACAACCCACGCACTGTCAACTAGTCCCAAAATTGTCCACCTTCTTTCATCCACCATAATAAAAAATTACGTGTTCACCTTCACCCTGTGGTACAAGCGATCATGATAAATTAAATTTGTTCGTATCACTGGTTCAATTACGTTATCGAGTAATTAAGGAAAAATAAATAATTATTCGATTTTGTTCTGGCTATCTCCGAAGTAATAAAATCATTATGGTTAAAATATTTCCTTACCATTAAACTAACAAGAAATCCGTTAATAATGTTTTTAACAAACAGATTTACTTGACAGCAAATCACTAATTATTTGATGAATCAATATAACATTCGCACGCTTTTTATGTTACAATAAATAATATCGATTGGGCTAGATGAAAGCCTACACCGACTGATTGGTACCCAATCAAATTACGGCCAGGGTTACCAGTTGAACTTTGCAAAAATATCAAGGAAAAAACTCTAGAACGAAATATAATAATTTACAAGAAAACGTTTACGTAAGACGCATTGATAAAATAACAATCGTTAATTCATTACAGCACTAACAACACATTACCATTCCCGTTATTATTGAAATGGAATCAATACCACAGACTGTTTATTATTTTTGAATTTAAAACAAACTAATTAATTAGAAAGAAAAAACAAAATATATTTATTCCATCATAATAAATCGGGACTTACCGTGACTAACATTACATTCGACATTACCAAGAATATTATAATAAAAATTAAACGGTTCGATGTTACGGTTGCAGTCGGTATTATGATGTAACCGTATCACTCAGATTTTAGTGTCGGTAGCCACACGAAATACATTCTGCGCGGTAGCCAATGTTCACGTGAAGTTCTAACAAACAGTGGGGAGTGTTATTTGCTTGTTGTTAGTTGAGTGCTTTATTGCTTACCATAATTAGAATTCCAGTTTTATGTTATAATTTTCCCGGTGATATTTCACTTTTTTATTCCTTTATAAGCTTCGTACGCCTTTAATAGGACAGAAAAAAAATCGTATTCTTTTTTTAATATTATCTTTGGTAATTAAGACTTGCTCGGTTAAAGTCCAACACGTGGCAACCCTGCTACACGTAAATTGATTACGCCCGTAAAATGGACTTATTGTGGTGAAAAGACTAATTTTGTTTTACAAACTTCCCAATTACAGATATTGTTATGGGAATTCTATTACAAATATTCTGTAGCATTAAAAGATTTATATATAATATATTCTTTTTGCCATTTATCCGCCTCTAACTTCATTTAGGGTAACTCGTGTGACAGATCTCCAGGCCTTCGTCCCGTAAGTTTTTTTTTAATGATAATAGCCGACAAACGAGCAGACGAGCTACCTGATGATAAGCAATGGGTTGTAGGCTAGGAAATGAGAAGGTAAAAAAGAAGATACTGGCTCTCAAGCCCCCAGCCGGAACACGATGAGTCGTTTGGCGG
>DWPT01008255.1:0-10314 GCA_018251895.1 Agathymus mariae mariae
ATGGGCGTGCTCGGGCGCCCGGTTGGGGGAGAACACCCGCGGGGGGGGGGGGGGGGGGGGGGCGCGCAGGTATCTCGAATTAGTATTGTCTAGTTTGAAAAAATATATTCGTGTTTTGTTAAAAAGCTATTACAATTAACGACCCTGGAAAACAATTAAACAATTGTTCATATATTCAAATATTGTTCATCGGTAATCAAAAATTATCTGTTATTCGGACAACATTTTTTTAAATTCACGTAGTGGAATAATATGAATCAAACACGTTTTACGTACACGTATTTACGTAAATAATTTGTTTTCCAAATAGTTTTAGTTCGACAAACCAACCGACGGAGCGAAACCCGGTAAAATCACAGTTAAACAGTTATTTAGACAGGACTTGCCGCCCGCAGCACACCGACTGCCGACCGACTGCCGACCGGCTAGAGGACGCGAAACTAGCTATTCGTTAATTTTTTTGTTTGTGAGTTTATGTGATTTTTTTGTAAATCTGCTGGTCACTGGACGTGCCGGGATCCAGACGTGCGTACCTAATAATTATGTAACTACATAGATAAGTACCAAATTCAACAATATTAAATAGATAAATATTAGTAGACTCTAAAGCAGGTGTAATAACACTCAATATTGTATTAATAAGTTTAAGTAGAATTTTTCCAAGAGGTGTGGTTCCTGAGATCATACCCTTTGCAAGCACACAAACTCACAAATGTCGCACCCTCTTTTCATGATACCAGTAACCCGCCCTCGATTCGCTTCGGGAAACTTAATTTATACATTAACTTTTTTTTTTAATTCACTTTATTTTTCAGTAATCGCACCCGAAATAATCGATACGATAATTATATCAGTACGTTTTATATATATATTTTCTGATGTCATACACTCAAACGTTTCCCGTGAATCAGTCTAACTATTGGTAAAAGCCGTACGAAATCACATGTCATAGTTTTCAAGATTAGATTAGATCTCAAATAGACCCCGATCCCGTATAGCCTAGTTTCCTTTGGACGTGGTTCCCCTATGCCGTGGTACCGAAGATTGATTTCCTCCTATACGTAAACTCACAGAATTGGCACTCTTTCTTTATAATATTATTAAGTAGAAATACATAGGTATTATATAAGGAATGAAATTTTAGGAATATGCTAAAATTTCCTCAACTAATTACTATTTGTAGTCAGCAGCTTGATATATTCTAAATTATTAAGACGTCCATCTCATTCATTTATCTTATTTCCATTAGAGCAATATTCATTCAGGGCAATACACATGGGAGTTGACGAGCCATCCAGTAATGTGCACCGCCGATTAAATATGTCAATGTCGATTCTATCTGTAAATGGGATATGGTAGCTGACCGGTCCGGTCAAAACTCTACAGCCTTTCAAGAGTGTCGTCAAAATTAAACTTTGTATTGCGGGCCCAGTGTTCCTCAACACTATTCTACGTTCTATATGTGTAATTGTATAATTCAAGTAAGAAATCTTCTAATTCATTAATCACGTTTATTTTAATGAACACTTCTTGTTATACCCTATGACGCATGACATTCTAATCATGGTGACTACAGATTCCACATATCTGTCTAAGTTACATATAGCTTTCATTGTTCGGCAGAACGCGCCACGAGCAAGCGACGTTGGTCAAAGTCTTGATTTACCACACCTTAACATGTCCTCTTCCGCTAGTTCAGCAACGTACCCAAATCGTACCAAAATACTGAAACACGCGCTCGTCCCGATGGCTCCTTCTGGCGACTGACAGTCGTTCGGCACGTCGTGAAGTGGCGTACCGTCTAGCCGTTCACAAACACGGCGCAGATCCAATTATCCAGGGGGCATTACGAGGATACACACAGGGGGGCACAACGAAGCTCTATTTAAACTGAGCCCGCTTTACGATCGCGCGTTTAGTCTGATGAAAGCTGCTCAGCTTCTTGGATTCGTCTACGTGTCGAATAACTATATATATAATTGTACTTCCTTGAGCTTATAACAAAATTTACTTTGAATTCTAGTTAAGAAATCAAAAAGTAGATTCAAGGTGATAATTTTAATCGTTTTGATGATTTAAACAAACTATTATTATTGTTAATCTTTAGTATTTCTGTCAGAAAACATTCATTTAAAGTTTTAAGTGCATACAAAATCAGTAAATATTGATTCTGCCATAAATTTTTCGTAATATAAAATGCAATTCATGATTTTATTGTATCGTATGTTCATATTTTAATCCGCACTTCCATTACGCGATGACACATGCCGCACGTCGTACCCGTACAATCTTGTAAAGGACAGCTGCCGTTTTTATCCTCGACTTACACACACACACACACACACCATGGATAGATTAAACTGGAGTATATCGTCTGCCCAGTGTGCATTCGCTTCATGTCGGCGGACGATGCGGCTCCGGAAAGTGTTTTGAACACCGACAAAAACGGCCCAGGGCCAGACCAGGCCAGGGACCACGCCTGACCGCGGTAGCTGTATCACTTCTATATTAATCGAATTTAAGACAGGTGGAGGTTTGTCATCGTGTCTGGAAGACGTTTGTAATGTCCCAAAGTTGGTTTATATTAAGAGCAGCTGTGAAGTATTCCACGACCGGTCCCAACGAGGACCGTTAGCATTATCTTACAGAAGTTGTAGTGGCTGTCTTTATTATTAGTTTAAGTACTACATGTAAGTGCTAAATTAATTATCTCTGAAAGTACAATCATAATCACAATATTATATGTATAATATGTTCAAATAAATCGCTCCAGCTTACGTAATACCACAGCGGCGAAAGTAACAAAAAAATACAAATCCTCCGTTCGTGTCTTTTCGTAATTGTGATTTATTAAAAAATTCGCTGACCAATTCGTATGTCGAAAATTTGGACCGTATTCACGGATAGCAAAAACCGTTACCAATAAAGGGAAAGTTTAGATAAATAATTATGCTGGTTTTCGGGTTTTATTAATCGAATGAATGAATTCATTAATTAATGACAGGGACGCCTGGAAATAATAGTGTCCAAACCAGTTCCGCACTTGTAATTACCACGTGTTGTTTTAAAAGATGTGCTGAGGAGTTTATTTCGCAGTTTCTTCTTCTCCTCAATGTTAAAGCACATTTTCGAAACGGTAGGAGAAGCAAAAAATGACGTGCACAAGTGTATTTACAAAATATTACATATGATTAAATGATTTTAAATGATAAATATTGAATAATTCCATAGAATTACCGACTCATTATGATTTTGACGTCTATATTAAATGTTTAGATTCATTTATCATCGTATGCGCAATTGTGGATTCAAGAATTTGTAGCAAAAGCTACAAAATATTGTCACAGGCGACTGAATTTAGTTGTAGAACGTTTACATGGCATTGAATATACCCCAGTGTAACTGCAGCTTACGCAATACATATAACTTATCCTTGCGTTCGCACAACGGGGCGTGGCTAACAGTTCTAGGTTATAAAGATAGGATTCTGTTAAGGATAACACGTGTAAACTTAGCTTATACTATGGTATCTCACCCGTACATTAAGGGGGAATGGATATTCTGCAGATCGCAGATCGCGTGCTGTACCGGTATGCGTCACAGTAGGTATATACCGGAGTTGAATACTTCTAGAGGTAGTGAACCAGAATAAATTCCATTATTTTGAAAGGAATCATTGTTTCTTCGCGACCGCACTCTGTTCACCAGATGAAAAACAATCGTTGGCTGACGAACCGGTATTGGCTGATTTAACTGCAGCGAGGTCTCGTGAGTCGAATGATAGAATCGCTATCCTGTTTATAGAAACCAGGAAGAAGTATTTTATCTCAATGAGTTTCAAGTTTCAAGAATTTGACGAAATAAAAGTATACGTAATATGAATAATAGTGACCAACGTTTGCATTACTTGCACACAAAATTGTGTTAAGTAATTTTAACTACCCATTAGTTGTTGGCCACGCAACTCAGAAAGTCGCAAGTGAGACAGTTAATAACAAGGCTGACTGGTAAATAATAATATTAATAATAAAAGAGGTCTCGTTCAGGGCCGGCGTCGCATTGGCGATTCCCCTGGTGTTGCCCATGGCAACAGGCGACGGTGACCGCTTACTATCAGGTGGCCCGTCCGCTTTAACGTTAGCTCAACCTCAAGCTACTATAAAAAAAATTGTAATATAAATACGAAATCAATAATCTAATTGCATTATATTATAAAGTGCATCAAGAGGTATTCACCCTTAAAAACGATTTATCCGTAATGGATCGTAATGCATTTTATGTATATACATTATCGACACGAGCATGTCTACTTTAATAATAATACAAATATTAAATTAGAATCTGTTCGAGAGAGAGATCGAAAAAATCTAAGTAGACATTCATTTTATACGAGATGACCTGAACGTAATCTGACGACCCCATAGCCCAGTTGGTAGTGAATCTGTCTGGCGAGTGAGATGTGTTCGATGCAGACATTTATGTGACAGATAAATGTTTGTTCTCGGGTTATGGGTGTTTGTGATGTCATATCTGTGTATGTCCACGCCACCCGCAACCCGCAAATCGTAACGTAAAATGAATGGTAGTAGGTATATGCACTCAAAAAATGCTTCCATATTAAATACATTAGTAAACAACATCCTATTAAGTCTTCCTATCTACTGAGTGTCGAGCATATATCGGAGGTAGTTAAATCTAAGATCTCTGCGTAACAATGAACACGCATCTCAAATATACATCTTATATTGATGCTATAGTCAAGAAATAAATCAGAATGCTGTGTTTTATTAAAATAGCAAAGGATTTTTATCTCCTCAAACAAAATAATTCTTTAAAATGTGTCGGTAAAAAGACAATCTTATTAGTTGTCTGAAGTCCGAAATCCTCAGCTTTATACACTCAGCATGCATAGACATCATCCAACGTTCTTTCATATCCTATATCCATAGACGTTTATATTACAATACTCGATATTCATAGTTTCCAGTAGACTATTTAATAAAATTCAACTCAAAATCCCTTTCGATACCCACGTAATTATTTGCAATTGTGCAATACAGATTATGATTCTGACATATTCTTTGATTGATCGCTTTCCTTATAAATAATCAAATTTTGAAATAAAAGTAATGTAGTCTACTAGCACGAACAGAAACCATTGGTGGAAATAAGCAAATATCAAAAATTTATAAGTGAAATATATTCTATCTGTCGGCTCGTGCCGCGCGGGTCGAAAGTTCTGCGGTTACTTCATAGTCATATTTATCTCTCCAAATATTGTTTTTCCGAAAGCGATAATATGTAGTACATAAGTACAATATCGAGAGTAGTTTTGCAAATACTTCATATATACAATCCCTTCATCGAAAGCGCTTCGCGTTCCGCCGGGAATCGAATGCGATTTACTGGCAAAAAATTCAACCTTGGTTTCTCGTCCTTACCGAAAACGCTCCACGGTTAACTTTAGCGTAACAGATACTAGAAAATCTTAAGACGTAGTGGCTTGTTCACATGTGCATCGATCCTTACTACGAGAGCTATAGCGAAATGTGATTTCGTCTGACGGAGGCATGTCGGTAGCTCGTCCTGATACATTTGCATCGACGATACCGCAACGCAACTTAATTTAGAAGATTTGCTGGTGGTCGGGTTCAAAGCGCGGAACGTGACGGCGGCCGCTAAACAATACTCATAAATTAGCCTGCAACCACTCGTACAGTACATCGATGACATTATCCAGACTATTTACCGTTCCATCGATTCCAAGTTCGAGCCTCAGCCAGACATAGATTTCAAGTCAGACGTCACTTGATTTTGTATTTTGTGATTTTGTTGGTATATTTACTAAAATTTTAAATCGAATGTTTGGTACAATGCACATGGCCAAGTGTCTGGTTGTAACTTATAAAATTTGTTTGAAAATAAAGGAAATACGCTGACCGAGAGCGCGTCTAGACCGGCTCGGGTCGGCGTGTGGCGTGATCGGTGTACGGAAACAGTTGCAGCCACGTGAAGTACACGAAACTATGAGAGTAGTAAAAAGTCGAAGGAGGCTGATTATAATAAACATTAGACTTGCGTAATTAAATCGTCGAAGCAGAAATTTAATTGACTTAGGTTAAGTCTCTCTGTTTGTGTTCCGGCTACCACTTATCATGCTTTGGTATATCAATTTGTCCATAAACTATGGTTTATTATAAGTAAATAAATAATTATACATACATAATTATACATGAAATAAACTACTGTTTGAAACTTACAAGTAAGATTCGTTAGCATTCAGCAACTCAACGTTGGCGTTAATTTTGAGGTTGATTTATATTAATCTAACTTCATGCCACATTAGAGTATTTGAATAGTAATTGTACCGCGTCGTCCATGTCTCATCCGTCGTCGGGAGTATGAACAATTATTTTGGAAGCTTGCTCTGTGTGTGGTTCATACTGGGGGGGGGGATCCTCAAGGGCCTCTCCCCCTCCGCCTCGCTTCGCAGCTGCTAATTCGATGCGCGAGCGTGTAAATTCCATTACCTCGTGACGGCCACCCGTCGGTCGACCCGCGACTATCACAAATCGGTTTAACAACGACGCCAGAGGTAGGTATACGTTGTACCCAAACCGTGCAATCAAACACTTGTTACATAATATACCACAATTGTTTATTTCACTTACAATAATTGCAGTGTGGTTGATACAATGTTATTATTATTAGAAATGTGCCGTGGTAAGTATGCTCTAGGGCTTTTATGTTGTGAACTCATCCGCCTATTGACAATATTTACCGAATAGTTCGTGTGATCATTTGGTTCAGTTAATGATCTGATTTTTATAGACGGTTTAGAAAATCATGTTCGCCGCTCTAGTGATTATAATATTATAATTTAATTAGTAACTAACTTGTAAGTAGTAAACAGTATTAAATTTATATTATTTATCAAACCAACACATAAGTAACCACACTCTAGAGCCCTACGTCATCACTGACGCAGCAACGCATTCGCGCATTTCATCAAACATTTTTCACTCGTGTGGCTCAAGCATAATGTTTTGAAGAAGCCTTGCGCCCCTGTGGGGAAAAACGCGGAAAACAGCCGCTAGAGGGAATTATCTCCCGGCGGGGCGGCGGGGACGCGAACGGTATTTACTTGCAATCAGCTACGGGCGCCGCGGGGGTCGGCCCAGGGGAGGGGGTGAAACTGCTTTTTGCAATTTCATAATATATAATTTCGTTTAGCGAATGTGTGGGAGGGTTAAGTCGGGTGCGGAAATAATTTCGTATAACTCTCCAGTGTTGTGCGAAGTGACAGACCATTTCAGTGAAATATAGTCGTACTCTGAACGAGAATATATCCAAGGGACGTAACTACAGGTCACGAGTCACTGAACTACACACGTTTTTTTTAATTTATCACCCATTTTTTCGTAAAACACATCTCCATCTCGTTCGCTCTCACAATATGTGTCTTAAGCCGTCTTATTATTTTTCTGTAATTACTGAAGACCTTTTGTCTAATAATATAAAACTCAACCGGTATGCATATACAGAAATAACCGAAATTAACGCTGCAGTACGGTTTAATGCATGTTCGGAGTCACACCGAGCAGTTCAGCCAATAAGCATTTTCGCATCGCAACATATTTAATACGCGATCATTACTTAAATAAATAAATTTAGTTTTACAAAAACCAATACGTGACCAGTAGCCACTCGGGCACCACGTATCCACAACAACAATTTTTTGTCATAAGTTTAACCATAATTAATATGATATATATCATTTTACATATTTATATTATGATACATTGCATCAAGTACTCCTCAAAATTTACAAGTTACTCCTCAAAATATTAGTATATTTCTATTTTGATTCATCGCCATTCTCTTTCTTCTTTTTATATTTCAATATTTTGAAAAACTCGAGTTTTTGAACTACGCGACGAATTTAGCAAAGTAAATTACTTCATGACAAAATTAACAAGCATGGCTCCGGCCTGTCGCGGAGCTACCAGTCATAAGTTCACATGCAGATATATCGTGAGCTTTTTTTTCCAGGTATAAGACTCAGTGTAAAAGCCCCCAGAAGTATGTCGATTCAACGACAGAGCGGTCGTTTGTATTCAACCAAACCGAGTCATTAAACAAACGTTTCTCAATGAAGTTTAAACAGCTTCCACCGCAGTCTCCGCAGACCGCTCCCAGACCCACCGAGAGACTGTTAGATCTATTTGTAACACGAGTTACGATTTCCTCGCGTATCGTAAAGCTGTCGACACGCGACTTCGCTCTCGACACTGATTCGTGACACAATTTTATTGCGAAATAAATTTCAGTTGCATCCTGCATCGGAGATGAACCGACCCTTTGTTTTGTGTGTAGATGTAGCTCACAGAGACAAGTATACGGCCCCGGGCGTAGTGTTCATTGATAACATAAGTCAGTGATGACACCAACTACCGACCGAAATTCCGGGCTGAGCAGAACTAGGACTGCTACCTGACAATGTTGATACACGGTCAGATCTATCTTTATCAAGAAGTTAATCTCGAAATGCTGATGCAAATAGTTTGGCTGTTATGGAGTAAAGCACTGATAGTAAAACGGGTTGCGTTACAGGTTTCAGATGTGTATAGAAGGCAAAATTTCGAATCATCGGGTGATCATCGTCGAGGAATTGAAACCGATACAAATGTATCAGATAAAAATAACAAATATAGACAAGGGAGCCCTCCCCGAGTGCGGCGCGTATTGCCTTCTCGTAAGTGTCGTGAAGCTGTGACGCCAGTGTAACGCGCGGAACACTCGACACCGATTTGTGACACATTTTTATTGCCACGTAAATTTTACAAGCGCATCCTGGTCCATCCTCGTTCAGGCAACGAACTGTCGAAATGCTTTTAAACTACAAATGTGAAGAGATCAATTGAAAATATATACATTTTTACGGGAGGTATCATGCCGCACGGGATTAGTATTGATCTGGATTGACCTTAAGCTTTGCGTTGAGCTCATGAATTATAGGCGAGTTGAGTTGTGAAGATATTATATTACATTCCTACGCTAAAGATCCAAGTTTCAATATTAATAACATCTAAGGTATATCATTCAGAAAGTAATCACTGTACAGTTTTTTTTATTAATGTTAAGTCAAATTGATTCGGGGTGTAAAGTGCTCCTCCAATTCTTCAGTCTAACTGAAACACCCCAACTTGTGGTGCATCCTGCTGAACGGATGTGCCAAAGGCGTTAGGTTCTTTTTTTTTAGGTCGCTGGACTCGAAACCACCCCGTCTAATAATCCCAACGGTATTTACGTATGGTGGTAGGGTTTTTTTTTTTTTCATAAAATAGGTTGTTGACCAGACTAGCTAGCTACCAATATCCTATTAAAAATCAACCATGAAAATTTGTTTAACGTGCTTGGTTCGAAGATCTGAAGTGCCAATTTAGAATCGGGGTGTCTAAGCACCGTCATTGTGGCCGGCAATGCTTCTGCGACGCACCTCGTGTTACAGACGTGCAGGGCCACTGTCGCCGCTCATCATCGTGTTGCCCGCATAAAAAGTAATCGTAGTAAAACAAGTATGAGATATTTGGATAGTCTGAAGTGAAGTGAACAATGTGAGAGACCGGTCGCCCTCCTGCGTATTGTTGTAAAGTTCCCTCCTATTAACCCTAACTGTAGTTAATTAAGATAACCGAGTTAAATTCTTCCACATTATTAAAGAGTTAGTAAATCCAAAGCGATCGTTGTTTCAAACGTCCATTTTCAAACGGGCGAACTTTATCCCTCAGCTGAAGAATGTTAACTCAGACCCCTCCCCGTATTCGTCCTCGCTCACTTTACTTTTGATATGAATACTTCGAAATATACTAAAACAATTTCGTTACAAATATTTTTTATTCTACATTAGGTTATTAATTTACTTTAGAACATCCATATTTTCTAATACTAAGTTGTGTTCTGCACAGAAATCATAATTTCACACGCATTTCTGAAACTTGGTTAAATAAATTCTTGGGGATTGTGAATGAAAATGGGAATTGATAGCAATGCGTATGTTTTGGTGAACATAAGTTTCTACGACAACTTACAAATAAGACCACAGTCCAGTTATAGATTCTAAATATTTAACTCTTGAGTATTAAAATGTTACTTCACAAACGTCAACACAGCGGTAACACTTACAGCAAAGGGCAGTCCACCACACAACAGTTTGTTGTTGTTGTTAGGTCAAGGAGCCAGTAAGGAATAGTATCTTTGGTATTAAGGTAAGGACGGCTGGGGGACGACCGTGGGCAGTAGTGGGCAGCGATC